>NJDD01003943.1:3154-23059 GCA_002245505.1 Calephelis nemesis
ACATACTAACGGGTGACGAAAGCTGGATTTACTGTTATGATCCGGAAACCAAAAGACAGTCTGCTCGGTGGGTGTTTCCTTCCGAAGAGTTGCCAACTAAAATGAAGAGAGGTAGAAGTGTTGGAAAAAAGATGGTGGGCTCGTTCTTCGGAAAGACAGGTCATTACGCAACAGTTGCCTTAGAGGATCAGAAAACGGTTAATGCAGAGTGGTACACTAACAACTGTTTGCCACTTGTCTTGGAAAAAGTTCGAGAGAAACGACCTCGCGGCAGGATCCTCCTTCATCACGACAATGCCTCGTCGCACACTGCCAGGCAAACGATCGACTATTTGGCGACCTCAGACGTGGAATTACTGGGTCACTCGCCGTACAGCCCCGATCTCGCACCCTGCGATTTTTTGCACCCCTAAGGCCGAGTGGGCAAGGTGCTTTTCTCAATGGTTCCATCGAATGCAGCGATGTATTGATGTAAATGGACGCTATTTTGAAAAGTTATAATAAAACTAATAACTTGCTAGAATGCTTGGTTTTTGATTTTCTAAGAACTTTCAGTTTGACCCTCGTACTTCAATCCTGTCCTACAACCTACGCTGACATTCCCAGTTCACCCTTAAATGCCGCTCCTAGCTACAAAATATACTAATATTACCAGCAATTTTTTTTATAACACTTCTATGTCCGCTGTAAAATATCAATGTAAACGTTAGTGCAGTAATGAATTCATATTTTTAATAGTTCTTAGAAAGTATTGCCAAAAGTATTGGTAGCTCCCATAATAAGTGATTCAGAGATACTTAGCCATTTTCCTTCCGCATAAAGAAAAAAAATAACAAATTAATAATGTAGTAAGTTTTCCATGAAGGGCACACTCATAGTGAACACACGCAAAACATGGGATGGCCGTGACATGGAGAGACGAGCATGATGAACATATTGTGTGGGTTCGATTTTTTGCCACTTCTGTAGTCGGAACGCTAAAAATGTAGTGATATATATATATATTTTAATATTAATCATAGGATTACGGATAGTTGCATTTTTTTACTGTAAAACCTGAGTAATATTAGTATGCAATTGATTTAGACACGTTGCCAGTGGCAGCAACAGAGTCAAGTACAGAGGACGGCTCGTACAGCGGATGTGCGAGGCCACCGGTCCACGACCCCACCGCAAGGGCACGGGCGCGCCGACGCGACACCGCACGTCCGCTGCCTGCTGCCAGGTATCATCACAAACGAACACACGCACACACATACACAAAGACAGTGAGATAGTGGACGGGGGAAGGATAGAAGTGAAAAGGTGAGGGGTAGAGAAAGAGAGACGAGAGGGAGGCTACAAACTTATAACACCCCTGTTTTTCTACAACTTTGAAGCTAAAATTTGGCACTTAAGAGTACAAATATGGCAAAATCTGAATAAAATTATTTAATTTGCAATTTTCCGCCAAAAAAAAATTTTTCTATACGTATTATGGCGTAACAAAACAGACAAAATAGTGCGCTAAGAATGAATTAAACTTACCGGAAGCTAAAACTCCCAAATATATCCAGCTCCACACAATACACACCACTAAACTGTTTTATTAGCACCAACAATACACATACTACTAAAAACTCAACGTACGTTTCGCTTCATAACCGAAGCATCATCAGGAGAAATCGACTGCACTCCACTAAGGTCGAGCAGATACTGTGAGTATCTGCAGATACTCTGAGTATTTTGGCGGAAAATTGCAAATTAAATAATTTTATTTAGATTTAAGTATGGGTTTCCGCAAAGTAACGCCTTTTTCTATCAATTTTCTTACAAATAATGAAATTTTAATCTTTGAAATAATACAAGGGTTTCCGTATGTTTTAAATGATTATTAAAATGTTTACAACATCTCTAAAACCAACAGCTCCATTTTAACTTATAAATTGTTAATGGAAATTATACACGTTTAGTATGTATTTACAACAAACATCTTAAAAATAAAACTGTTTTACACTACAAAAAAACAGCTGTTATGTGTGTGGAAAAACACATAACATTGGTTGAATACCTGTTTATTATCTGCTCGGGAAAAAGTACAAACGTTTATTTGAACGTCATATAATATAATAGTAACAGTTTACAACTAACTGTAAAACATGAACATAACATCACATTAATTTCCAATTTAGAATGATAATAAAACCTAATTAACATGCTTGACATAACAAAATTCTACTCCTTCTTAAAAATAACATCAAACGTTATAAAACAATAGACGTTATGTAACAAACAAAATTAAATGTTTTCGTTTAATATCGAACATCTGTTATAAAAGTTAAATGAGAGTAAAATAACATTTTGACATCCTTGAGAACAAATAACAATATACTGATTATTATGTTTCTACAAAATGATTTGTCAAGTGGTCGTCACTATATTTATCCTTTGGGCCCTAGTGGGTCCAAAGTCTTAGTAGTAGTCTTAGTTCGTAGTCTTTACGACAATAATATTATTTTTAAATGTTTGGGAAGTCTTCCACTTTGCCCTTTGTCGTTAAAACGAGTAGGTCTATTCTCCAAGAAGCTTCTAGAAGCAACAGCTGACCGCGCACTGCCTGGAGAAGCCTCTATTCCTGCCTCATGTAATACCATTTTAGTTCAACCGTCTATCGTCTTTGAGGCTGGTTTTATTTTGCGTGATGTTTATATAAACATTGTAACAATAGATCCTTCAGAGCGTCTTATTTCTGTGGCTTTAATCAATTTCTCAATATAAGATATAGGTATTTGTAGTGTATAATGGTAGCGTATGGTTAGGGTTAAATCTATTTTTTTAATTTTGTTCAAATATTAAGACATGATATGTCATAAATCTTAATTAAATAAATTTGTATAATTTTAAAGATATTCACACACCACAATGTGGTAGAATACGAGTATGTTGGTAACAGCTTTTAACACACATATTCAGCAAATAAAAAATTTCATATTTGATTTTTCAAATAATTAAACTAGTTATAAATGTAAATGATTGGCTTCATAGTTAAAGTATATGTTATTAAAGACCTAATATTTTTTTAATAATATTAAAATATTTGCGCACCAAAATACGGTAGGATATGTTGTATGTGTATATACATCTAACATCTCATTTACACACATATTCTGCAAATAAATAATTTTCTTTCTGTCTTTCAAAAAAACATTATTCGGGATGTTCTTTTAGTATACATTACTTATACTTGGCCATTAGCTTATTTTTTTCCTCCTTGCATTCATTTAGAAATTATATATTATGATATTTCTAGATGTGTAAGATCATGAACCCTTCTACCAGAAGATAACAACAGAATAATTGCTGTTTTACTTGTAATATTAAACACTGTGTCTAACCTACGAGCTTTCCTTAACCAGTCGATAACCACTTTGGTATCCCAAATATGATATTTTCTATCTGGAGGTCTGGGTAGTCAGCTCTTCATACCTGTTGTACAAAGAAGTTTTTTGGATAGCTCTTGTTGATGTATATATCAATACTACATATTTATGAAGTAAAATAGATTTGTATGCAAGCTCATCTTAATATAATTTTGCTAAAAATCTTGCATCACTGCCATGAGGATCCTTATAATCAACCTTATTGATTCTGCACCATTCTATCCACCGCTTTATATTTGCTCTATAAGTAGTTAGTGTCGATTTTCTCCAGCTTTTCATTAAAAGTTGATATTTCCTTGTAGACCAGTATGATATTTCCTTAGTCCATCCCCAATTTCCCATGCCAAAAGTTTCAATTTCTCTACTTGTGGAGGATGCATTCCTGTTGTTAGGTTTATTAAATTCTGCGTTACTTTACTAGAACTGGTTACTCTAATGCCCGTCTCTTCAAATCCGTGAGCCAAAAACATTATGTTCAACTTGAAGCTACAGGAGTGTGCATTGTGATGCACACTCCTGTAGTTGTGTTTAGGTGTCGAAACTACTCTTAGCAGTAGATTAGCTGGAGGAAAATACCCGAATTAAGTTGAAATGCCATGCACGACTGAAGCCATCGCGAAATATGGCTGAGCCATCTTTTAAGTCCAAAGTTACATAGTTTTATGCGACAGATGTTTCTTTTGAGGCCAACAAGTCGATATCGGGCACGGTAGAGATTTAGAATATTGCTTCCGAATTTGCCCGGGGTAGTAAATGTCATTCCGGCACTAACCTGTTTCCGAAACCAGTTCTTATTTGCCACGGTAAAATCGTACAAATAGACTAGGACTCGTATCCATCTTGCCCTTAGGATTTCCGCAAACCAGTTGGACAGAGTGACAAATGTTTGTGAGACAAAATGTCAAATAGTTGACAAAGTTAATTGAAGTACCTTTTTGTTAACATTCTGTGTTATTTAGAGGATTATTTACCCAAAATTAACAAAATAAAGGCTTTGTTTTACATATGGTATAATGGATTTCTACCAAAACAGCATGAGATATCTGTAGTGAGCAATTGACAGATGAAAATAAGCCTGGTGAAAGTTCAGCTTGATCATTCAGTCTCCTTTTTGCAATAAAAATTGCAACGTGTCCCTGCGATATTAGCTCATATTCTACTGTTTACCCTCTCAAATTGAATATTGGACGGACACCCCCCTCCTGTTTTTGTACTGAAAACGTCTTGGACAGGGATAACCCTGTAGGGATCTCTCAAATTCCTTTTAACTTTATATTTTGTATTGCTTGGGTCATCTCGGGTGTAGTCTTTGTGCAGAACCTCTGCTATATTGTAGTATTGTATAAATGTATCAGATAAGGCTTCCTTTCGAAGGGTAGGTGACCTCTGTTACAATATTTAAAACAATCCCGTTAGCCCCAAGATCCCTCCAAGCTTGTGTATGAATCATAATCTCTCAAGCCAACTCTCTAAAAGTTATGTGAGACTGTGTATAGTCATTATATTTTAAGATTTTGATCGGCACTATTTTTGTTGACGTAGTTTCTGTCCTTTTGTTCTATGAAAATTATGTATTGTTTTGATTTATTATCTAACCTATTTACCCGATGTACAGATGTTGCTTGTCTGCTCTATTTTTGTTATTCAAAGACTAGCTAATAATTTTTACTTCTCTTTCTTTTATATATTCAGGCTGATTTAGCCATACGTGAGAACCTCGCAGTGATTGAATAACTGATTGTAACGCTTTGCGACTAAACAGAAACCCTGTGCTTGGTGGTTTATCTCTTAAGGTAACTTTAAGCATTGTATTGTTTATTTCTTTTAATATTCTCTCCCTTCTTATCTCTATCCACTCTTTTCTTCTTGCACAAATAATCAGCATTATTTCTTTAGGGCATTTATGAAGTAGAGATTCAGAGGCTAATAATGATGATACTATATCAAACAAAGTTGAAGGGTTTAATTCACTCTGATTATGCCGCCCAATTAACAAGATTTTGCAAGCCCTGCTTCATCATTTTTTGTTGTTGAAGATCAGCATTTGTTAAGCCTGCTAACATATTTTATGCTGATGCTATTTATTCTTTAGATTTATTTAGATGACAAAACTCTTCATTAATTATCAAGGATGTAAATTCTTGGGTTGCTAAATAATTCTAAACTATACCTTTGTAGGGCATGCCCTTCCATGCCTGAGTTTCAAAATGTTGAAGCTCATTAATTCTTTTCTTACCTTTTTTCACAATCTATATGGAGATTACCTACTTTGAAACGATCTAAACTATGACAAGGATTTATTTGGTATTGAGTTTGGGTTGTATTAACTATTGAATCTTTACTTGTGCTAGGACCTATGCTTTTATTATTATTATCTATCTGTTTATTTTCATTGTTAGAAGCCGTAATATAATGTGGTACCTTGGCCAAATGCCCAGAAATGTAATTAATTTGATTAATTATTGACCCTATACGAGGGGGTTTGGACGATCTATTGTACATAAGGCGTGGAGAAGCAAAGCCTGTTTCATCATCCAATGATGAAAAAGACTCGCTTATTGCCCTGGATATTTTAGGACATTGTCGAATCGTCTGCTCTTCGTCCGAAACCATGAATTATAATAAATTTAATCGTAATAATTTTTTTGCATGCTTTCCAAAAAAAATACAAACACTAATGACCTAACATTAACAAATGTCAGAAACATCACTTTAAAAATATAGAGCCTGCTGCGAGTGCTAAAAAGTGGTAACAATGGATTTTAAGGTAATTATTGGAATTAGCATGTTTTGTTCGACTAAATTTATAGAAGCTTCTTCAACCAATGCTGTGAGTTTTGGAAACACATATAATGACAAACACTTAGGTATTACCTTTATAAATATTTAGAACCCTTTTGTTAAGAACAGTCTAAAGCGGAATAAGCAAAAAGTTTAAAGTGCCATATGTCGTGGTTCCTGCAAACTTGCTTACTTTTCTTTCAATTTACCAGTTCTTTTGAAACAATTACGCCTTTTTCGGAAATTCATGACTCCAGCCACGAATAAAACCCGAGAAACGTTGAAGCTGCACATGTACACTTTAAATGTTTTGTCAATCTTTTATCTGAAATACTTTACACATTACCAAATCAAAAAAATGTGTTACTTCTGAATTTGATTCAAAACTTTCCTTCAATCGCATTTTCTCTCGTGTCTCAAAGTTTCTACAGACCCATGAAACGCTTTGTCGGTATCCATAATCCACAGAAAATCTTCTGGAATACACGCAGACGCTTTCCTATGATATTGTGGACCTTCCAGATCTGAAACCACCCTGAGTCTACTATTCATGCTACACTGATTAAACTAATGCCCTTGCTACTAGTATAGTTCATGTGCAAACCCTTACATTTTTGCAAGAGCGTGATGTTATATATGCCACCAGATTAATGTACTCTGCTGTTCCTCCAACATTTATTACATTTGCCAAGGACCCAGAAAGAGCCCGAGTAGCAGAGCAAAGGGACCACCTAATTAAAGGGAAAACTAAAAACTATATTTACAGCCTACCATATTTTATACTTTTTTACATTAAGTAATCATGTTATTATATTTTTTTAATAATTACCTAAGTATTTTGTACAGATAAACATTTATTTAAGCAAAAAGAAACGAAAGTCTTGTAAATCTATGTATAGTTACCATGTTGTTACACATGGTTTTCTTTTCTTTAATTAGTTTTTGGAACTAATACTAGCATTTACCGTTAGTCAAGTTGTAATTTTCATCAGGTTGTAACAAAATCCGGTTTAAATTTTTTAGAATTAGTCATAAGTCGTCAAAAAAAGTCATGTAGGGATCTTGAGCAAAGCAATGGCCTCATTACTCATGCTCATTTAATGAGATTTGATGGCAATTAGGAAATACACGATACACTAATTTCACCATGATTTTTTCCTTAGTGCACTTTCACTGATCAAAATTGTACCAAATGCCACCAAAATTGACTGATTTCACTCAATGTAAATAAGAAATTCAAAAATTACGAAAAATCTACTACCACCTTTTCTCTCGATGGTGTAGAATCTCCATATTCATGGATAATCATCACTAAATCAAGTTTGTTTTTTTAAAGCCACCGATTTTAACCAAAAAGGAAGAATTAATAAGGTTCGATAGATTTTCCTAGAGTTTAATAGCCATAGAACCTGACCCACCGCATGGCTTTGAAGCTTTCCAGATTGAACTAATGACGTATTGTTCGAGTGTCCAAACTTTTGGTAGAATTGAAATGTATTTTTATAAATTTGCCACGAGTCCACCTCAGGGTTATATGTTATCGTAGACATACTTCGATGTCTAATCCATAATACATTGTTTCTTATTAAATGAATTTCATTTGCCGCCTTACTGGTCGAGGGGTTAGGGTACATGCCTAAATCTGTCGACAAATTTTACGGTAACACAAGGCTCGGGTTCGATTCCCAACACATGGATATCGTTGTTTGTATATCCGGGTCTGAATGTTCATCATATTTGTTCCGATACCTATTTAGATATTGCTGTGTATAAGCATCGTGGACCGTAACAGAAGCATGTAATTTGTTTACTTTGGGGTTCGATCAATTTTTTTAATTTGTTCAGGGATATATATTTTATTTGTTTGTTTACCTTCAATATGCTTGTAAATACCATAGTTATGTTTATAGTTCATAATATTGCATCAATTTTAAGTAATTTGGAGCGTGTTGTACGCCACTAGTTATGACGGTAGTGCATGTAACGCATGTTACGACTCTGGAGAAGCTGCGTATTGTGTGGCATGCTTGAAGTACAGTTATAGCAAATTCAAGTCGATAAATACATTAAAACCTGACCCTGATCTTAGTTATGGTATATAATAGATGAACGTAACGTTATAAATTTAATAACCACTCTCCAAGTGGCAGCATTAAATGATATTCGGCGACACTCGGAGAAATAAATCAACATTTAGTCTATCGTTAAGTCACAATTTTACGTGGAAAATGTCTACTCAATAGTCTCTGGGTACGGCCGTGAGATTGTCATAGAATCAGTATCTTTTAAAATAAGTTTTTGAACAATTAATGATTGCCATTTTTATTCAATTTCATATAGGTAACCTTTCTTCATGTTGGTTCCAGTCTCCTGTCTAGATTAAATCAAGTGCCTTCCTGATAGGCAACTCGTAAGAACTGAACAAAGGTCATTACAAACAAGACCTGTGGTACTGACCTGAACTTGTAGTAGAGTGATGTGCTGCAACTTGTCCAATGTCGTCGTAAGGATCCACTACCTATCTGTTCTTGCCACTTTAATGACAATGTCATGTTCTGGTCCTGAGGATGGAGTAGCTAGGGACACCTATCCCTAAAGACATCGGCGAACCTACGACGTCCATGGAGTACAGGCCACGTTTATCCCGTACTATCAGAAGAGCTTGTTCGCTGTCTTATCACATAAAATAAACAAATAAAATAAATAAGCAGAATAAAAATAAGTGTCGCCAATGTCCTCAACATTTTACAAATACAGTTTGTATGGCAATTGAAATGCTACTATTACTGATGTAGAATAAGCCTTTATTTTGCTAACTTCGGGGAACGCGTGTACTGTTGAGGTGTAAAATCTTCCAACATAAAATGTGATAAGCTCACTTACATTACCACCGCCCACCAAAGCGAACAGACAAGTTGATTCAATTTCATCTTCCTTCTCCAACCTTATCTAAAAACTTACCACAGAAACATGAATTTACGTAGACTCGACGTACAGTCCTAATACTCTGTGCTGTTCACGTACAAATATAGTTTGCGACAGACTTCAGGCCCCTTAAATGGGTTTACGGTACTATAGCGGTACATTCGTTATCATCTCCGCAAATTATTAATTGTAATGAAACCTTTTTTTTATATAAGTGGAGGCAACCGAGTAAGTGTCTTACCTGATGGAAAGTGATCACCGCCGCAAAAACTATCATCAAATAACAGAAGTGTCACAAATGCATAACCGCCCTTTAAATAAAGAGTAAGTTATTTTCTTGGGGACCAAGTCATATCCGCACATTTTTAGACCGCCACGCAAAAAAAAAACTGTAGGCATGATACCTTAAACTCTCACGCGATGTTTTTAAGTTAAACTCTGTTGCAGTTTTATAGTCTAGATTTATCCTGGCATACATAGTTGTGCACCCGACTGCGCTCGGTTTCCACGTGGCGGCGATTATTTATGCTACCCTGCTGAGCTGAGGGGCAGCTTAGCATAAAACGTGCGGGTGCGGCGCTCCCGAAATTATTAGCGTTACGGGCGCGGTAGTATGCACATTACAATTATTGTTATTTTACCCCTAACAACATATCCTAATATTATTACATTCGGGCAAGTCAAACACAAGAAATTTTAGACTTTATTATCAGACGTAAACTTAGGCGATTTTTTTGGCTATTTACAGGACTTACATGTTTCGTACTACGATAAGAAGGTTTATTTTCATTCATTTTACCATTTTACACATAAAGCTAGACAATAGATCACTTTTAAAACATAAATTTTACGTAAATTAGCTTTGCAAAATTACATAGACAAAAACGCTATAAAACAATGTAAAACCTATTCCAAAACATCATTTTCTATGTCAAATTGACTATTTAAATCAAAATAGAGTACATAAGCTCATAATTTTATATACAAAACCTCGTTATTTACTTAAAATAAAATCACTAAGATATTAATATTTACATAGACTCAAAGTATCTGTAAGGTACCACCGGGTGCCATCCTTTGGGTTGGGTCATTCTTGCCGATACCGTTTACTATTGTCTTTTGTCGTCGTGCACAGTACTTCCCTAGTCGTGCCGGCCTATTCGACTGCAACGTAACAGGCATGTGGTATGGCACTACCATACGGAAAATTTACTAACAAACATTATTCAGAAATCCAAGTTTCCAGACACTAGTGGGCGATGATGTTATCACATTCCTATGTCTAAACTTTGAATAGCGCCTATGCTGATAACTAAGATAACTAAATTTTAATATCAAAAGCGCTATATATTAAACGTAATCTATAAATCTATAAACTTATGCTAAAGGCTACAGTTTGCAGTTTGTTTGAGAATGACATCCGGCACGTCCAACTTCCACTGTGTTAGTCATGGAACAACTATTATAACATATTTAATTTTTCCCGGTTGCAATAATTGTAGAGTGGATTTACGACAATTTGTAATCAAAAGGTACAGTTACTTTGCTCTTGATTATTGGTTTTTCTTATACAAGACTTTCTATCAAATTAGATAAATAGACTAACATCATCTTTGAATTGGTGTTCATAGAAATTCTTACATTTTTAAGCACTGTGTTATTTATTTATTTTTTGTTTAGAACCTCGATAAAATGTATATATTTTTAGGCTAGTTCTTTTATTTTACCAATAATCAAGTATCAGAGAAACGAAAAAATCTGGTATTGATATTTAAATATGGTAGGTAATCGTATTTTAAATGTGCTTTCGCACGTTGATTCAAAAAATAAGTTTACTCAAAATTTAGGTTTTTCGATATTTCTTCATAAAACGAAATAACACTATATAATACTTCATAGTAACGTACGATTTATTATTTCTAATGAGTTTAGATCTGTAGAAGAAGAATGAGTACTCTGTAAGATAGCTTTTATTGTCTAAATTACTATAATTTGTTTCGCCGTTGTTTGGCCGTTTCTCTCTCCTGTCTGTCTAGGTTTGGAAACGGTGGTAGTTTACGGTAGACAGGGTTAAATTCAATTATAGTTATTAAATTTTTTGGTAATAAATAATTAGTCTAGTTATAAATATAAATAATTGGCTTAGAAGTTAAAGCATAATATGTACCTTATTAAATAAAATTTTTTATAAATGTTAAATATTTGCACACCAAATATGGTAGAATATGTTGATATACTTAAATATTTTTGTAACATCTCATTTACACACATATATCCGCAAATAAATAATTTTCTTTCTTTCTAATGTAATGTTGTGGGGATCATAATATTTTTTTTTTGCACGCTAACTACAGCAAAATAGGCTTAGAGCTATAATATATATCTTAAGAACTTTTGTACAATTACCCTGTTTCATGCAAAAATAAATATATTCAGTTATTAAATATGTTCTGACAATATTACCAGAACATTACTTATGTATACCAGTAATAATTCATTTGAACAAAAAATCACTCGTCAAGATAATTTTACATGCTACCAAGGTATTCGATACGTTTTCATTACTTGTCAAAAATCGACGTAACTGTTGAATGCCAACATTGTTCTCGGGAAGCAAGTTTTTACTGATGAAAAACGAAATCGATGACTTAGCTACGTATAATGATTAATGAATACAATCATAAATTAAGTTTCATCTGCTTCCAGATTCAGCATGAAGTCAGGAGATCACAATGCGTTGTGAGCTTTGGCGATAAACAGTTGACGCCTGGTCACCAGCTGTGGGACTTGTGCAACTTGTAAATACAATTTAGTGGTATTTTTAAACAGGACAAAGTTTTTATCATTACGACTGAAATTATTTTAAATAATAAATGTAAAATGTTTTTATACAAGTTTTTTATTTCAATCTTTTTAATACTTTTTTCTCTTTCTTCTTTATGATTCTTATGAAATCGAATAAAATAATTTAAAGCATTTGCTAACTCTCAATTATAAAGGCTTTTATTTTATTTACCCAATTATGTACTTTTGACGGCAGAACCCTTGCGTCTCGCAAATTGGAAAATTGACAACGATCCTATCTGGCTTCACAGACTCATTTATTATTTAGGCATAATTGAAGTAATTAGAGCTTGTCCTTTCTAAAATCGATTAACGTAATTACCTACTACTCAGTATAAAGTTCAACATAACATCTTAGATTGACATTAGGATAAATTATACCAAGAACTTTTTTTTAACGCTACAAATTCGAGTAATTCAGAATTGGAGTGGTCATTTTCAAGTTTTCCAATAGCCTTTACAAATTTGCTTTCATCAAATGTTTAAATAAATTTAAAAGAAAATATTGAACGTTAATGTATAAATTATAATAGAATCGAATACATTGACCCACGAAATAATTATCTATTTTATGGAGACGAGCTTTACATGCTACTGCCAGATTAGTTTGTTTTTTGTGTGTGATAGGTTCATAGGCTCGTTGATTGGATTAACAAAGCGATGTTATCCTTCTCGATCTGGTGTAATAAGTAAACTTATTTTATTAACATCATAATTCTACAGTCTACACCACAGAGTACAGTAAAAATTCTTTAAAGTCTACACTATACTAGAGTTACAGAGATACTTTCTCACAACAAAGTATTTTTATTGCTTCACACAGAGATCAAATTATGTAAATGTCAAGAGAAACATAAACTTGATCGTATTATATCTCTCCCGAAATAGTTGAGGATTACTCCTTCCCTTTCCAAAAATAATTCAGAATTCTCAAGGTATAAATACAGGTTACAAAATATATACAAATTATTAAAATAGAACGATAACTGGATGGTATTTATGTTTTACAAAAATGTATTATTTTTCCGAATTGTATCAAAATATTTTAAAAGCTTTTATTTAACTTGCAATGTATGTATGTTAATTCGGGTGGAATCTTTGAACTCAGTTTTGAAGCAGGTATCTTCAACCGAGTGCTGAAATTTTGTATATATACGTTTAGTTTTGATGACAATGCATGACACAACACGTGACGTCATTCTAAACTCAATACGGCGGACCATGCAAGATGGCGAAATAGTTATATGTAATGCACTTCTACAATATGAGTATCAAGTGAAAGGACTTGTTGAGAGATACTTGAAAAATAATGTGGCGTCATTCTTAATCCAATATGGCGGAACGTCCAACATGTTTATGTTTAATAAATTTTGTTCTGCATCGGTACTGGCTTAACTAATCTGAAACTCTTAAGGTTTAGAATAGTTATCGTAATAATTATATGTGAACTGAAGTATTGTATAAAAAGCATCCGCACGGTTTCTATCACTCTTATCTATTTAATTATATTGAACATAAATTCTCAAATAAGCATCTAAATTTTTGTGGCTGTTTTTAAAAGAAGTTAATGTTGAATTCGATAGTTACGTTGAAATATACTTATTTATTATTATAGTTATCTATGTCTAAAGGCTCATTAAATCTTACTCAATGCTTAGTTTGCAATTGCTTTGCAGTTATTTTATTTACAGTTATTTAAAACCATTTAACTTTAGTTAAAGTATTAACCATTAGTTACTTTATTTTTTAGTAGTGTATTAACATAATATTTGTCACTGTTAAGCGTTTTTAAGTATCAGAAAATGTCACTAGTCATTTCTAAAGAAAAGTAATTTTTATTAATTATTTGTCGTTCGCTTAGGCTATGTTTCACAATGTCTAAGTAAAGTTCTAAGTAGACTACTTAGAAGTTGAGTACAAAGTAAAACACGTTTTTGCGTTTCACATTCGTCAAGTATCACTACACATCACTTAAACTGTTCAGTAACTTATAGGTAGGACAGAGTAGCGATTAACTAATTTACTTGTCGAGTAACTTTGACTTTCAACACAATATGGTCAACAGATGTATTCAACACATTCTATTCGGCTAGATATGAGCCAAGTTGCTATTGTTCATTTTAGATGTTTATTACGGTAAAATTTTCTTTTGAAAATTATGGATGTTTCTGTTAACATTGAAGAGGATTTAGATGTTTTTTTTTAATTTAGTTACCGAACCTTGAAGGCTGCAAATAGTTCGAATTCAAACAAATAATATAATAAACATATCAAACAAATAAAATAATGCTCCACGTAAACATTTACGTAACCGCCACAGGTTTTCCTTGTCACTAAAATTACACACTTCAGTGGATTCTTTATATGCCTGCTTAAACGGCAGCCACTCCGATGGGTTCCCGTTGAAATATAGAAGTTCTCTTGTCGTGCTTATGCGACTAAGCAGGTTAGTGTTCTGATGTACAGTAGAGGAGGTGCCCAAATCCTTAAGTGCGCTTGCTAGTTGCTAAACTGATCCATTTGTGTCGGCGGGAGTTGAAAGTTGCGGCTTGCCTTTGTTATTTCCTAGCATAGTGGCATGCTGCAACTCCAGTTTCTGTTGACTACGCTCCACCCACCTCTCGATATCGCTACCGGTACTGCGACTAACATTCGATGTTCCTGATGCTGGACTGTATTGTACGTCTAGTTCGCCTAGGTCCACCGCTAATTGTTAGTCGATAAGCTCCTTATCAAAACGTGCCTTTGCCTTGGCTGCTTCCAATTCTAGTTTACGTTTTTAGGTTGTACTGAAGATGATGAGGACCTCCACGTTCTCACTGAGTGCCGTGTAGTTGATGACGGCAGTTTAACTTCTAATAATTTCGATTTCACCACACTCCCGGCAAGATATTTATTTATCGTTTTATCGTCGTTTTTTTGGTTGTTGCAGTCAAAATTTGTTCTGGAACTTCTTGCGTAAACCGCACTTCTTGCGGTTTAGTTTCCATTTGCAGCTTTTTGCTCGTACTACGGGTGTTCACCATGTTTTTCTTCAACGGCGGAGTATAAAACATGAAGATCCGGCTCGAAGGACCACTTTGAAGAGGTTCAGGGGTGAAGTCTTATCGAGTAAACCAGAAAGCACTACAAATGGATTTTTATTTTCCTCCTTAGTCCTTACTGAGTGGACGGTGTCACAGCATATTGAACCTTATTCGTTGTTTTCAAACCTACTGGGAGGGTGGACGCTGCACAGGTTTTCATTTTGTGCAAGTGAAAATGTGGCTGTTTAGTGCAACGATTATATCACAAGGTAAGTTAGCGTCTTTAGCTCAGAACGGCAAAGGTGAATTATGGATAGTAACAGGTTAATAGTCATCATCGCTTCATCACTGAGTCAACAATTAATAGAATCATTCACTCACGCATACTCAAATTTTTTGGTTAATTTCACCCGGATTTCGCTAGTTATAGAAGTCAATTATTGTTTTATAGATTGATATCGTATTATATATACGGTAGTAGTTCGTATCGCATAATGTTTCTTGGTTTACAAAGCAATCGGCCCAATAATTTTAATCGCATTTATCACACCTTACCCGCATCGCTTGGTCATTTATTTCTCATTACCTAATTCATTTAATAATACACCGTTTATTTAATAGTATTTACGTAGTTCAAACTCATAAACCTTTCCCTAGAAAATATAAGATATAAAGCATTGCAAGTCTATTCATTAACTCTTGAACGAAAATGGAGTTTCACTTGCGCGAAGAGCGGAATGTGTACTGTATGTAGTTTTTTTTATGTTATAGGAAGGCAAACAAGCAGACGGATTTCCTAATGGTAAGAAATTCACGCCGCCTAGAGACACCAAAGATGGTAATGGTGCGTTGCCAACCTGAGGTCAGGATGTTAGGCCTCGAGCGAAAGTATGTTTACCGGCTACCTTACCCTCAGAACCGGAACACGTCATGACGTTATGGCGGCAGAATAGGGAAGGCGGTGTTACCAATCCGGGCGAGTCGCTGCGAAACTCTACCACCTAGTCAGATGTCACGGTGTTAGTGATGATAAGCCTATGATCGCCTTTACGTAGTACGTATTGTGTAGGGTTTTGTTCGTAGTGTAGAACTGTTTGTTTTTATATAGCATCTTAAATATTCTATAAATTTGAAAGAAGAAAAATATTATAAGACTGGAACATTTGAGCGTTGTAAAACTGCATCCGATTTTGGTAATAACGTAGAACTGTAAACGAAAAATGAATATTTTTCTCGATTTTCCCAGGATCCCATCGCCAAATCCAGACTTAATAGCAATGGGAATACCTTGAAAGTATTTTGTTATGCATGATAAATAATTTTGGAGTTGTTTCAAAAATAACGGAGAAATCGATTAACATAGACTTAAAAAATGTGGATTCAAACATATTAAATCCTTTTTTTCTAAGACGGTAACAAAATAATTTTATTATTATGATTTACTTAACAGGCGTCAACGTCTTTAAAATTATCACTATTAAACAAAACATCCGTTTCACGTGATATGGACTATACAGAAATTAACTGCAGCAGTCTACAGACTCAATATGTTCGAGTACATAGACAAGTTGTTGTGTGTTGTTGTGTGGCAGCGTGCGGGACACTTGACGTACGGCCCCGAGTCCCCGCCGGGGGAGGTGGGGAGGGGGAGGGGGAGGTTTATTGTGCTGCGGGCTAACGGATACAATCAGGTCAGGATTAATGTGGGGGAGGCGGGAGGTGGCCGCTCGAGATAAACAACTAATTAAGACAATCAATTACGTAGGATTACAGTTTGCCATATTGCGAGCGCCGCAACGTGTGTCGACTACTTTAGTATATGATTATATTTTATTACTTGTATTAGTTACGCGTCACGTTGTTGATCCTCAATGAACTCCTAAACTACTTAAGTAACAGATTTTAATCGAATTTCTACAGTCTATACAGTTTGATTACACTACAAAGATGGGTTAGCATACATAACATAGAATTGAGTAATATAATACTTATAATTTATAGCCACTTATAACCAGGAAGCTTATTATGTAACTCAGTTGCCCACTCAAAATAGAAAAGTGTACATCTATTTAGATGTAAAATGACGTCTTTTATATTTGCTATATCCAGCGATCAACAGAAATACAGTAGAGATAGCAAACACAAATGACGTCATTTGATTTACGCTTTTGCAGTTTGAGTTGGCAACTGAGATATAAAATCGTAGTTCACTCTACGAATTTTAAGATGCTCGTAATCAGTACACGTAATGAAACTGTAAAACAGCGAATTTCTTTACATTGAAATTCTTAAAAATATAGACGTGAGTTACTAAAAACCGTAAGCGGAACACAAATTGAATGTTTTTATAATTACTGTTCGTCTGTCTGTTGGTTTGTGAATCTACAGAACTGGTAACTCCAACGAGTATTGTAGTTTGTACTGCTGACCAACATAATGTAGTGTTACCGACAGTTGAAGCTGTTTATAAATTGTTAACTAATTAGGTGATATTTCATTTGTATGGTTTAAATATTTAAAAAAAACCCGTATGTTGAGTATTATATTACAATAAGTATTATATAGCAGTAACTTCTGTTATCCTTATAATTCATATTAAGGCTCTTTATAAGTCTAATGAAGCCTAATCATTTGGTTTTAGGGCTGCGTCTGTTTTTATGTTCGAGTAGCAAGGGAGTAAGTACCTTATGCTAAGTCTTTGTTCTAGTTTGTGATTAGTTAATTTACTAGGATTTTATTGGCTAACTAATCAACTGACATAGATATCATATCCAGATCTGTCAAAGTCAAATCTTACTTTATTTCGTATGTAGAAAACTACACTTGAAATAATATGTCAAAATCATTTTTTTAGTAATATATAACAATAGTTCAAAATACCATAAAAGAAACCTGTGGCACTCTTCTTCTTCTTCTTTCATAAATATGGCTTTCAATCGTTTTTCACGTCTTATTTAGCCAATGTCAGGTTAGTTAATTCTTAAACAGTCATTAGTCACTATGTACAAAGTCATGTCAGGTCAGGGTCCTGAGTAAAGCGGTGCCTTCGTTACTCAAGCCTATCTAGTGAGATTTGACGGCAGCGAGGAAATACACGATACACTAATTTCTTCATGAATATTTCATTTGTGCACTTTCACTGAACAAAGTTAATCTAATTGCCACCTAAGTTAACTAATTTCACTCAATATAAATATGAAATTTAATAATAATGAAAAAATTACCACCATCTTTATTCAAGATGGCCTCAAAACTAAGGCACTCGGAGACTGCCGCAACAGAGCTATTGCATAGGCAGGCATGAGTTACCAGATTGCGAGGCGAAGAGGGGGATTACGCATGCACAACAACGCCGATACAACCAATGCCACCTAGAAGTTAATTGCTGAACTAAAGAGACAAGCGCGATCAAACATTCATTAAAAGTTCTGCTATTCATCGATAGATGCCAAAACTAAAAAGTATCACCGCTATGCCATTTGGAGTGGGGGGGTTATTTTCGTTCCTGAATTTCTGGATTCACTATCCACGCTCAAGGCCCGCGCTATGAGCTATGTAATAGCTTAAAATAAACTGCATCTAAACAGTTATATTACAATTATTTCGCATACATACATAAACGTAAAAAAGAAAACCGTCCTGCTCATATATTTTTATAAAATATTCGCCTACTTTTACCTAGGGTTATAATTATTATTTCTATGCCTACTTAAGTACTCACATAAAGCGCATAACTCGCGAATCCAACGTGTAGAAATTAATCTATACTAACATTATATAGCTAAAGAGTTTGTTTGTCTGCTTGCTGAGCCCGGACCAACGCACCAACCAAAATGGGTAGATAAAACAAATGTAAAGAGTAAAGATTTGATTGTTGGTTTATTTGCATTGAATTGCATTGAAAACTCTTTTACCATTTTAAGCCAAATTATCCCTTATGAACATAGGTTACTTTTTAAAACGGGACAATGCTCCACTACCCCAGGACAATAAGTAATAGGTAATAGGTCTAGAAATATTCTTTACGAGTCAATGCCCTAAGTTTTCGCCAACTCTAAATTTTTTACATTCTTTGGGAAAACAGTGAGGAAAAACACATTTTTAATTTTCCCATACAAACGGTTTGCGTGGGACGAATTTCACAGAGACAGGCAGTATTAATAGTTGAGGTACGAAATTGTAAACGTTGGCATGATTTTTTTTATTGAACAAAGTATGATAAAAGTTTTATTAAAGGTATTAGTATTAGTGATATTAAAGGTATTTTTAGAATCTACAACCTGTAACATTTTTGAATGAGCATCCTGAAAGTAGTTTGTTCAGAATCGATAACTGAATCCATTTCAGGCATTTTTAATTAAGTTTTTTTTTTGAAAAAATATTTGCAAAATGGTGTAAATTACAGACAACTATTTCTATGAACCGCCGAAACAAACAAAAATAAACCTTAAGTCCAAGCAATAGATAACACTTTTTCAAATACGACTGCAAAATAGCTCCACAGCGCGAACTCACACATAAACGCAATACAATGTAGGCACATACGACCAACAAATTAATATTTTTCATCTCGCATCCCCCTTCCGCATACCTAAAACAATAAGAAAGAGAGAGACGTAAGTATATCACTCCCGCTGTCCCTAGTTTGGGGTTTACAATTACAGGTTGGCGACAGCGCCCGCGCGGCATGTCAAAGGATTTATGCACGACAACGATCAGTCATCTGCCGACCGCTAATGAGTTCCGCTAAAAATCAATAAAAAAACTTTCGCGCGCGATGTCTTCTCGGTATACTAACGTATAGTACACTGAAATGGTGAGGACTTTGGCACAGTGTGGTGACAATGTGGCACTAGCATGCAGAACATTTAATAGTAGGTACGGTACCAACGTAACCCGTAGTACTATGT
>NJDD01003943.1:23646-38656 GCA_002245505.1 Calephelis nemesis
TGCAAATATGTACATTAAATGATACACATATTTTAAATCTATGAATGCCCAGTGTCTCATCAACTATCCAGTGATTTCATTTACATCTGCCTATGAGTTTTTCATTAGCAATAACTTACGTTTTACATATAAAAGTAGGTATTCCAAGAAAGGCAAGAAACAATTGCATTGCCTGTCGACAGTCCAAAATCTGAACAGTACCTGAAAGGAGTAATTGATGACATTATCTAGTACCTAACTAGGTACATAATATTATCAATTTTAAAATGCCTAATTTGTGATTGTACCTACGTAGCCAAATATTTAAAGAAACTAAAGAAAACATGAAACCGTTAGACTTAATAAGTAGGTACCTAACTATGTTTACACGCGTCGTCCACCCGGCAACAAAGCGACCGGCAACAGGGCAACGTCTCCAATCATAAACAATATTTAATTATTATGAATACAAGATTCCAATTTCAATTCACAAGGCGACAATTTACATTGCCGCGGTTGGATATGTAGCTAATTTTTGCAAACAAACCTTCATAGCATAATGAACTTTATGTAAATTGTATAACGTACAAACTAAATAGGTAGGTATACCCCAATAAAAATTGCGTGGCATCGGTGTTTCCCGCGCTTTTCCCTTTAAAATCATAGTGCGTCTCACTCAACACTCACACTAGCATGAATGAATTGCATAGATTTGTACGTATAACACATCTCGTGTGCGGCTGTGTGCTAATGTTGTGACAACAATTTTTGTTTACAATTGGTATAAACTCTTTTTAACAAAATAAATAATTACACAAAACAAAAAAAATTCAATGCCTGTATTGTCATTTAAGAGGGATTTTCTAATTGGGGTGTCTGTAATGTACATTCAATTCTGTTACACGTTGTATAAGTACTAATTAACTAAATTTTAACTATATTAAAAGGTAATTAAGTAAAAATATTCCCTCGTGTTGTTCCGGGCTTCTTTACTGAATAGACCGTCTGCCTTCCTGTCTGGTAGCTAGTAAAAGGCGAACATAAGCTTAGGTACTAGTCACGAACAAGCACACTGACATCTGTCTAGGTGGTTGAGTTTTGCAGGGACTCCCCCGGATTGGTACCACTGACTTACCTATTTCTGCCACCTTAACGTCAGTGGTTGTCGTTGTCGTGTTCTGGTTTGGAGGATAAGGTAGCCGGTAATCTTACTTTTGCTTAAGGCCTAATATCTCGGCCTCAGGTTAACAGCTCAAAGGTGGTAATGACCTTCGGTGTCTCTAGGCAGCATGAATTTCTTACCATCAACAAATCTGCCTGCTTGTTTGCCATTCTATTCAAAGATAAGTTTGTGTGTGTTTGTTAGAATATTTGACAGCCTCGTTGGTCGACGGGCTAGCGTACCGTTATACGGGATTTCAAAAAAATATTTTAAAAAAAAGGAATTTTATTCACTGAAAAGAATATACACTTAAGTTAAAATAACAATATGGGACCAACCCGTACCGACGTCGTTTTGATTTTCATTATTTCCTCAGTATCTGTAGGGGTTGGTTTTACAAAGTAAGAGCGGAGGTTTGCTCTTGATTTGGTAAAATATTTATATGATTTATATAGGACAAATATTGTAATAACTTTTACTAGTAAAGTATAAATTAAAAAGAAGTGCGTCCCGTATTTTATTATGTGTGGTTTTTCCTGCATAATTTTGTTTAAGTCAGAAAATATTCTTTCATTTTTATTAGTATGGGTTAAACTGTCAAAATTAATACTCTGTAAAGAAATAGGGGATACACTACGATATTTGTTCATTTGGTTTACATCTAGTTTACGACATGAATCGTTGATAATGTTGAAATCTAAATTAAGTCTGGGAATGCTTATATTTACAACATTGTTTGTGGAGATTAATCTACTGCTTTTAGTATACACTGTACACTGTCGGGGTGTGTGTAGGATAACCATTCCGGAAATAGTTATTTTATTGAAATTTGAACTTTCACAGTCAATAGTGACATTACTGGAACGAGATTGAAGGAAGATCCACTGATTATTTATTAAAGGTTCCCATATATCCAGTTCACCCACTATTGTTTTTGTATCACACTGCACAGGAATATTGTTTATATTCTTCGTCAGCAGTTCACTCCCACACGTAGGGTTACCACTCGTAAGAAGCACTGTAGATATTTCGCAGATCAGGAACTCAGAGTTTATATTTTTACATTTTCTTAAATAACTAAGGTTACAGAAACTTATTTTGTCTTTAGATGTAGCGGTATAGGGTGTCGATGGTAATATTAAACTAAATACATTAGGTTTATTGATATCATGCGGCATTGGTAAAGCTAAATTATGGTACACATAGAAGTCTTTGGTATTTACTTAAGGAATTTGCAAAATAAAAACTATCTTGTTGTAAAAATAATAGGATGCCACTTTAGAGATATTTAAAATAATATGAATACTTTCTAAAGGCAAAGGAACTGGAATCCTGCTCGTCAGTTCCTGATACAACTGGGTAGCGTTATTATACTAGGATGGAAGATGTTTTGGCTGGTAAGTATAACAGCATTAGTTAAATCTTCTAATTGAAAAGACAGGCTTAGCATTGAACTCTCTAGGCTGCTGAATATAAATTGTGTTTTTGTCATTGCAATTAAATTATTCGTAATATTTCTCAGTTGGTCTGTATTATTAAATAACAAGTCCAAAACTTTATTAAGTTTATTCTCATTAATTTTAAGAGTGTTCAAGGTCTGTTTAAAAGATTCTAAAATGGATAGATATTTTCTTACATTAGTTGAGCAAGCTTTTTCTCGACCCTTTGAACGGATTCAATCGAGTTATCACATTTTATCGCATCGTCTTCGTCGAGGGTGCCGAGTGCTTGAAAGCGGTTCCCATAATTCTCAACCAGGCTTATCGCTTATTTCGGTAAGAAATAAGGTGAGAAATAGAATAGAATTCTCGTTTCATGTCATTTTATCTAACGGATAATGGAGATAGGATATTTTCACATGAAAAATCACGTGATTTTTGGCAAATGAATCTAACAGTTCCAACGACTTCGATAATGTTAGTAAGATGTGATTTCACATATGTCATATCGATATATGTGATAACGTTAAGTTGTCCTTTAATTAACTTGAGCTGCCCTATTTTGTCGAAGAAGATGTCGGAGTTCGACGGTATCCGTTGGACAAAGTCCGGCTGTACTTCAGTCAGAATGTGCGCTGAAATAGGATGATAAATATTTTAGGTCAAGTAATTTCTAAAATTGGGTGATAAAAAAGTGTATATAGAATTTGTATATATAAAAAATAATAACTTAATCTCTTAATTTGTATAAAGTAATGTATGGCATTAGGATTTAGGATAATATGTAATGATAAAGTGTATAAAGTATATAAACGTTGGAAAATACAAAATGAAATTATTAACTTGTACTAATTTTTTTTTGTCATATCGATGTTACAAACTCTGGCTTAAAATGATCAAAATGATGTGTCACATGTCGTCTTGTTGTGCACTTTTATAATTTTGTAAGGCCCTTGCCAGATGAGCGATAACGCTTTTCAAAGTCTAAGGTGATTCTTTATGTATACATAATCACCGATTTTATATCGCGGTGGTAGTTCATCCCTTTTATCGTAATAAATTTGGATATAGGTTTTGATTGTGATATATGTTCTAATGCTTTGACTCTGGTATATTTAAGTTTGTGTCTTAGCATTCTTATGTAGTCTGTGTAAGTCACATTAGGATTTTCGTCGTATAGCGAATTTGGAAGAAGAGGTCTATGACCAAATATTAACTCGAAAGGTGTGAATTTGGTATTAATATAAGGAGTGGTATTATACGTAAATATGGTTGTGTATACATATGAAGGCCAGTTACCCTGGTTTTTGTTTACGAAAGATTTCAGATATTCTTTTAACATGGAATGACTTTTTTCCAAAGAACCTTGGGTCTGAGGATGGTATGAAGACGTCCAGAGTTGTTTAATCTTAAAAAATTGACACGTAGTTTTGAACATTTCAGCTGTAAAATTAGTCCCTTTGTCTGTAAGTATAGATTTAGGAATTCCGAATATTGAGATATAGTTTATTAGGCAATGGCTGGTTCCTTCAGCAAGTGTGCGAATAGGGTATGCGGTGGGGTTCTTGGTTAGATCGTCTTGAATAGTTAAAATAAATTTGAGTTTATCAGGACCGGATTCGGGAAAGGGGCCAACTATGTCAAGTGCTATTCGCTGAAAAGGAGCAGTCGAAGTAAAAGTGATCTCCATTGGAGCTTTGTTAATTTTCCTTAACGCTTTATTCTCCCGACATAACTTGCGTTTCTTTACATAGCCTTCTATGTCACTTCTCATTGGTTTCCAGTAATATTATTCTTTAATCCTATGATACATTCGATTGGAACCTAAGTGTCCGGCCACGGAGCTGTCGTGATTTTCTCTTAAAACTTTGATAATTTACGAGAGGGTCGGATAAATGATTTTGTTTAAATATATATGTATAATATAAAATAAATCGCAAAATATGTTGGTAAGCACATAACTTTCGAACGACGGGACCGATTTGGCTAATTCTTTTTTTATTGTGTTACTTATGATGAGGAGAAGGTTTTTACGAAAAAAAACCGGGAAAGTTGCAGGGAAAATGGGAAATATAATACTTTATTATTTCTCATAATGAACTGGTGAAACGAAGTTCAACGGGACAGCTAGTGTATAATAATTTTTGTATTGTTGAAAAGATTAGTTAATATGTTTTTCATAAATGAAAGCTTAACAAATGGGTTTCTGAAGTCTGTTATGGCTATATAACTGACTAACAGTTATGTTTTCGGATTTCAGTATTTCATTACGGGTTTGTTTTAGGGTTTCAAATGTTTTAGGGTAAGAGGATTCGTCAAAGGGGTGTACTTTTGTAAAAATAAGATAAATAATTTCATTTTCAGGAACGAGTGTAATTCTTTTTCAGAGTTTTGGACATCGTCGCGATTTTCAACGTTTAGTAGAATGTCTGCGATATAAGGGTAAGTTTCGTCAAGGTCAATAGATGTAGGGATTAGGATTATATGATAGGATGTCTTTAGGAGATTTTCATTGTGTTCTTTTAGGATTGTATTGAAGTTGCAGTCTTTCTTCGAGATTGACTTCAGGAATGTCGAATAATAACCGTCATTTAGGCTCGGTTGTGAGGTTGGTTGAACAACAGATTATATTGGTGACGGTAATCGAAGTCAATGTTAAGGTCGGAGCTGGTAGGGCTCGGTAAGTGTGAGCCTAGGTCAATGAGTTGTGGTGAATCTAACGTATTAAGGTCATCGAGTGTAATAGGTTTAGGTGATGCTGATATTTGTGTAGGGTCTTCTTTTCTAGGGTTTGTAGGATTTTGAATAGATTTTGTTAAAGATTCTGGTGCAGGGTTCGAAGTTGGATTATCTGGGAGTAACTCTTGATTGTCATAAGTAAATGGAATAGGCAACGGTAATTGTATAAGAGGGTTCTCTAAAGGGTTATCGATTTCTTCGTCAACGTTTGTTAGTAGTGAGTCTCGTATAGGTTCAGTTCTTATAGGGTTCACGGGAAAACGAGATAGAGCATCTGCATTTGTGTTGATCTTACCTATTTTGTGAATAATATCGTAGTCGAATTCTTCCAGTTTAAGGCGTCATTTTACCAAGTTTTACAATTTAAAAGCCATTGCAGTGGTTTATTGTCAGTGACGATAGTGAAACGGTGACCGTATATGTACGGACGGAAGGCTTTGGCTCCGAAAACAATGACTAAACATTCTTTCTTAGTCACGCTGTAATTGCATTCTGCTTTATTTAGCGTGCGAGATGCATATGCAATAGAGCGATCTTTACCTATGGGACCTTGAGATATTATTGCGGAGACGGCATAGTTTAAGGCATCACAAGTTAGGATAGGATAATAGGATAGTATATTGTCGTCTCTGTGTTCTAGTGGTTCAGTTGTTGGACTTGACTGCATGAGGTCCTGGGTTCGAATCCCGGGTCGGGCAACAAACAGAAAATTGGGTTTTTCCAATCTTCTAATAAAAAAAAAGTTGCTCGGGATTGGAAATGTACCCGGTTGGCGATAGGCTTGCCACTTATCACATTGTGGGAAAGAAAGAAAGAAAAGAAAAGAAAGAAAATATATTTATTTGCGGAATATGTGTGTTAAGGTTGTTACAAAATTATTTAAGCTTTCCAACATATTCTACCACATTGTGGTGTGCAAATAATTTAATATTTATATAAGTATAAAATAACTAATTATATACACAATGTTTTAATATTCATACGAACAAATAGTTTTATTCTTATTATAATTTGAGTTATAACTTACAAATAATTTTAAAATGATAATAAATTTAGCCCTGTCTACCGTAAACTACCACCGTTTCCAAACCTAGCCAGTCGGGAGAAGAAACGGCGAAACAAACTCCCCGGAAGCTAGTACTATAACCTATCGTCCTTGTAGTACCATCGTTTCCAAACATAGCCCGGTTTCTGAAATTATAATAAATTATTATTATTATTATTACAAAATTTATATTATTTAAGCTTGTCTGCAAGAAAATCTTTAACACTATAATATGTCTTATCTAAAAACAAGTCAAATAACTTCTTTTGAAATCTTTTTAATGGCAATGATTTAAGATTATCAGGAATCTGGTTGTATATACGAATGGACATGCAATATATATTAGTTTTGCAAATATTGAGTTTTTGGTTAGGCACATGGAGTTTCTCACTATTTCTAAAATGTGATAAACCTAAGACCTCAGCATTTGTTTGAAACAAATGATGATGTTTTTTTACAAATACACATACAGCCAAAATATATAAACAAGGTAAAGGTAATATTTTAAGAGACTTAAAAAGTGGCTTGCATGAATGCAACTGATTAACACTACATATTGACTTAGTATCTTCGGCTAACCGTGGGTGCCCTGGTTGTGCCTCTGCCCACCCCTTCGGGGATATGGGCGTGAAGATACTTTTTTATTACAAGTTAGGATAAATGGCTTTTAAAAAAATCAGGATATGCTAGAATTGGCGATGTCACTCATTTCTTTTGTAGTTTTTTCAAAAGCGAGTGGTTGTTCATTTTTCCAGTCAGAGTGCATCTTTTTTGAGTAAGTTAGTCAACAGCTTAGCAAATTTAGAAAATTCTGGGATAAATCGCCTATAATGCGATAGGAGATCTATAAATGATTTTATATCTTTAGCACCCTTTGGTTCGGGAAAATGTATGATTGCTTTCATTTTTCTGGGTTGGGTTGAATACTGTCTTTATTAATAAGGTGTCCTAAATATGCGACCACTTTCTTCAAGAACTCACATTTTTCCGGTTCAAGTTTCAAAATATAGTTACAAAGTCTTTCAAAAACGGCTGAAAGATTTTGCATATGCATTGGTAAGTCAGGTGAATAAACTACGATATCATCAAGGTAGACGAAACATCGTGAGCCCTTGAAGACCTGAGATACAAGTATTCATCAATTTCCGAAGAGTTAAATAGGCGTTTTTAAGCCCGAACAGCATCCTTGTAAATTGAAAATGACCATGTGGTACGAAAAAAGCTGTCTTCGGGGCGTCTTCCTCGGAAACGCGAATCTGGTGGAAACTAGAAGTTAAATCAAGTGTGGTAAAATATTGACTTTTGCCTAGTTGGTCTAAAATTTCAGTAATTTGTGGGATTGGGTAAGTTTCGCCTATAGTGACATCGTGTAGTTTTCGGTAATCTATTACGATTCTCCACTACGTTACCCAGACGCATCATTTTTTTTTACACTACCTAAATCGGGGATGACCATGGTGAGTGAAAGGGTTTGATGATTTCTTGGGTTAGCATATTATTTATCTGTTTTTCTACTTCTATTTTGTGGCACTCTGGGAACCTATAACATTTTGTTTGAATAGGAACGTCTGTGTTAGTGCGGATTTTATGTTCTGTTGCTGAGGCATAGGTGAGTTGGTCATTTGGTTAGTAGAAAATATCAGAGAAGTTTTAGCAAATATCAAAAAGAGCGTCTACTTCTTCTTTGATGGTTGAGATGAAATACTCCTAGTTGTTTCAAAACTTCACGTGTTCTTTTGATGACGTTTGTGGATAATGGTGATAAATAATTATATGTTTCGTATATGTTAGCATCTAAAGGTTCAATATTCAAATTTAAATTTGCATTAGTCGTTGCTGAATTGTCACATGTGTTTACGACTGTTATGCTGACACGTTTATTTTCCTTGACTTGTACAATACAAATTACGACCAAAAGCATCTCGAAGATGTGTTGATCTAGAATTGCACCTACTTTCTTATCAGGGTTGCTCACGGTGCACTCGATAACGGCGTCGGTGTAAGGGGGTGTGGTATATACTGGTTCAAAGAAATTTAGTTTTATAATTTCATTATTAATCATTAGGATTCCTTTACAATAATCTATTTAACATCCTAATTTATTTAAAAATCGTTACCAATAATGCCGTTACGGTTAAGCGACCTGTCTTCGATAACATACAACTAGTTTGTAAATAATTTAGTCTCATTACAATAAAGATGCATTTTAAAACTGCCCAAGGTTGGTGTAGCTTCGTCACCTGGGTCAATTCCTTTTATTTGTATTATTTTGTCATCAAGGTTAGGGATTCGTGACATAGCAAGTTATTTTATTAAGTTGACTGATGAACCAGTATCTACAAGAAAAGACAAAGGACGTTCCAATACGCAAGTTTTTACAATAATATGAGGATATAAGTACCTTTTTTCTGTGTTGTTATATATTATTTCGTTTACCTTAATTTGATTATTATCAGTTTTCATGTGCTGTGTAGGAGGGACAGACGTTGGATTTGGTTGTTTAAGTATTAAAAAGTGTTAAAAAAAAGTGATTTAAACTTGGGAGATTTGGTATTGCAGTTGATGTTAGGAACAGCGGGTTTTGAAAATCTGATTTTGCTGATATCAGGTTTAGACGGCGGATGTCAGAGATTTATTAACGGCAATATCGGCATTGGTTTTAAAAGGTTTTGTGAATGACTTAGTGTTGGATGAGTTAGATTTGATAGATAGGTCAACGTTGGATATAGTAGATTTGGTAGGTAAGTCAACCTTGGATATAGTAGATTTGGTACGTAAGTCAACTTTGGATCAACAATCTTGAATCACTTCCATCAAGCAGATTTCGAAAAAAGGTATTCAACTTACTTTTAGAGAAAAATTATTATAAGAGGGTCAAAATGAAAGTTCTTAGAAAATTAAAAACTAAGCATTCTAGCAAGTTATTAGTTTCATTATAACTTTTCAAAATAGCGTCCATTTACATCAATACATCGCTGCATTCGATGGAACCATTGAGAAAAGCACCTTGCCCACTCGGCCTTAGGGGTCTCTTCGACGGCGTTTTGAAACGCAGCCACTGCTTCTTCGGCGTCCATAAAATGTTTTCCTCGAAGTTTTTCTTTTATTTTCGGGAACAAATAAAAATCGCAGGGTGCGAGGTCGGGGTATACTGCAGGTGACCCAGTAATTACAGGTATGAGGTCGCCAAATAGTCGATCGTTTGCCTGGCGGTGTGCGACGAGGCATTGTCGTGATGAAGGAGGATCCTGCCGCGAGGTCGTTTCTCTCGAACTTTTTCCAAGACAAGTGGCAAAAATTTGTTAGTGTACCACTCTGCATTAACCGTTTTCTGATCCTCTAAGACAACTGTCGCGTAATGACCTGTCTTTCCGAAGAGCGAGGCCACCATCTTTTTTCCAACACTTAGACCTCTCTTCACTTCAGTTGGCAACTCTTCGGAAGGAAACACCCACTGAGCAGACTGTCTTTTGGTTTCCGGATCATAACAGTAAATCCAGCTTTCGTCACCCGTTAGTATGTCGAACACAGCATTTGAGTCACCTCCGTTAAATTTTTGGATCATTTTGCGGCACCAATCAACACGGCGGAGTTTTTGAGCCTCGGTCAAATTATGCGGTATCCAGCGGGCACAAAGCTTCCTGACCGCTAAATGTTCATGGAGGATTTTGTGCATTTGACTCATACCTATGCCTAGACTTGTCCGAATCTGCTGATAGGTCACTCTTTTGTCAGTCTCTATCATACGCCGCACAACACTGATATTGTCTTCAGTCGTCGCTGTAGAAGGCCGTTCTCACGCAAATCATCGGTGAGATTAGTTTGACTACGTTTGAATTCATTAAACCAGTTGTAAACTGTGGCACGAGATGGGGCTTCATCGTGAAAAGCCAATCGAAGTCTATCATAACTTTCTTGTTGACTTTTAAGACATCGAAAGTCATAAAAAAAATTGCACGAAAATTTTCTCGCCTTAAATTCATTCTGACGTGCACAGACAATTTTCAATTTGCCGCCAAATCGTAAAACAAATGACAAATGAATGAAATGTATACTCAATATTATTGGTAAAGAGTTCTATTTTCAAAATTTAAACTTATTTTTTTAATATAATGCTTTTAAGTTGCCAGTTCTAAAAACTTTCAGTTTGGCCCTCGTAGTGTCAAAGATTTTCTTGCAGATAAGAATAAATCATAAAGTATTTCTAATATGATTAATTTAATTGCAGAATGTTGGGAGCGCAGGAGTTTGTTTCGCCGTTTCTTCTCCTGTCTGGCTAGGTTTGAAAACGGTGGTAGTTTACGGTAGATAGGGATAAATTAATTTATATTCTAAAAATTGTTTGTATTAATAAATAATCACATACCTAATCAATACAATAAACATTGTTTAAATAGTAAGTAAATAATTAAACTAATTCGATTAATATCTAACTATTAAAATATTTGCACACCACAAGTTGGTAGAGTATGTAGAAACACCTAAATAATTTTTTAATATCTTTGTAATACTCATATTCCGCAAATAAATATTTTTTCTTTCTTCTTGCTTTTCTTTCTTTAAAATCAATAAAAAGTTACTACATATTAAGATTGTTTTAGCAAATTATCAAACATTCATTTGATAATTTGCTCAATTATCAAATGAATGAACTTAACTTATTAAGTTTCCATGTTGCGTTGCTCACTGATAATCAGAATTGTTATGTTGAAGATAACAGAGATAAAATATGTTGGATATATTATATACTTGGATGAAACTCACAGATCCCAACGATGGAAATAAATCAAAACTGAAATAGATAAATCTTTATTCAGTAATTTAGTTGGATAAAACTACTATTGTCTGCTTGCATGTCGGAAGTAGTGAAATGGGTGTTCTGAAACATCAAGTCTAAATCTAAAATAAATGCCACTATCAATACAATGTTTGTTGAAATAATTACTTCCGTATTGAAAGCGACGATAATCTTTGTTTCAATATTCTTGTTTTGTTTGTCGAAGTACTGCGTAGAACGTGTACGATGACTTCAGAATCTGTAACACGATTAAACAAAATTGTATTATCTTTGTCTAAGTTTGCGTATAAACAGACTATACAAGGAAGGCAGTCTATCTATTCACTGGCTTTTCATAAAAAAAATGTTATATGATCCATGAAATAACTATGAACATTACTATTTTTATACATATATCAATCGTCTCCTGAAGGTAACTAAGACTACAAAAATTAATTTGCAAGTTTTTTATATATCTATTCAGGCCTGATGCGATAAATGAGGATTCGTTTTGTATTTACAGGGTAATTTTAAAAGGACCGGTCAAATTTTAATATAAGAGTTAAAGGCTTCAATAATAATGCATTTTAAATATTATTGCCCAAACGTAATATTTACTTTTATAAATCATCCAAAACAGTCCTTTAAAAAGCTTCACTTGTTATAACGCTGTGTCGTTCCTAGTACGAGTGATAATGTCACCAGCCTGTTTTCGCACCAGTTTTACGCTTTGTTTACGTTATAACCATGCATTATGCTGTTATTGTGGTCGCATTCGCAGGCTGGTTTCGCACCAGTTTTAAGCTTTGTTTACGTTATAACCATGCATTATGTTGTTATTTTGCGCTGGATTAAAAATGAAAGTCAATGTTTTTTTTTATTTTTTGTTTTTTTCAAAGACCGAAAGTGTTATAGATTCTGAACCGCTACTCAAAATTTGGCTGGTGCTTTAAATGTAACCCTTGCATTAAAATTTACATGTTTTTTCACATTTAGTCATCCATGCTTTTTTGTGCTATGAATAAATAAATAAATAAATATCCCTAGACAATTTATACAAATTGAATCTAACCCCAAAGTAAGCAAATTATATCTTTGTATTATGGGTGTTAGTTAACGATACTAATATATAAAAATATATAAATAGATACCAGAATAAATTGTATAAACACTCAGACCCGGAAATGCAGACATCTTAATGTTCATCACACAAATGTCTGCCCCCGTCGGGAATCGAACCCTAGTTGGTCGGTGTAGTTAGGCGTGTACGCTAGCCATTCGATCAACGAGGCGTTAAACGCCGTATAAGAGAAGCACTTTCTTGTTGTTTTTTTTCGTATTGACGACGTACATTCCATAGACCTTGGTCAAGAATCTAGATATATTTTTTAACATAATTGTTAGCTTTATAAGCTAGAAAATGCTGTACCTAAAAGGTAGCTTACTTTGACCTGTACCTATGGGGTATCTTAGTACAGAACCAATTTATCTGTTCAAAAGCCTAAATTGAAATGTGTGAAATATCAATCATTTGTTAGTTAAAGCGTGTTGCTTATATCACAGGTAAGTGCTGAAGAGTAATGAAAATAAAAGTCCTACGTATATATTTATACAAAATACGTGTACAACCGTAAAATAAAGAAAACCGTAACGGACCTTTGAGTGGAATTCGGGAGGGTAATTTTATACATTAACACATATTATTTCACACGTTGTGTTTGTCTGAGTTTGCTGAGTAGAATAAAAAAAATGCCTCTCTGCTAGGCAGCTCTTAAGAGGTGAGCACTGGGTACTGTACAGCAACTTCCTCGGGTAGGGGTTCAGTGCCTTACATATTTCTAGCGTCGTGATGCCTTAGTCAAAATTCGGTCCGGAGGTTAGTATAGTTGGTAAACTTGCACAATAGGCCTAACATCCCGGTCTCAGAACAGCGGCACACCTGTAACATCTATGTTGTCTATAGGTCGTGGTTGTTTTTTGTAATTAGAGTCTCCTAATGTGTGCTTGTTGGCTGACCTATCAAATAAAATAAAAACAAATATAGAATCAAGGTTTACCTTGCAGGAATTTTTCAAATTTCTTAAGACATTATTTGATGTTCCTATAGTTTCATTAATTATTATCAGTAAACATTTTTAAAATTGAGATACTAGTCCTCTGTTTGCTTTAGAGAAAAAAATATTTACTCATAAATATGTAATAAAACCTTGACAATATTGAAATCATAATTTTTCAGTAAGGTAGTTGCTAGATACGGCATATCAGTTAAGAATAACAGTGATACGGTAGTGATGTCTCCTAACGCCTAACCCAATAGAATCAGATCAGATACTTTTGAATGATCGAGTCGCCCACCTCGCCCCTTACCGTGAAGCGGATCTACAGTGTAAATAAAAACATTGTAGTTGTGGGTCATTGACCAGAAACGTACACGTCACGATCCTTGCAAGTCCAAGGGACTGCAATTCTGACCCGAAAAAGTACCGCAGAGCGGGTTAGGGCGTAGAGTCGACGCGTATCGTTCCGCCCTCGTCAGTACAAAAAGAGGCAGATGCGACCATGGGGGCCGTCACCCATAAAGCCAGGCCCGTACAGGTGAATCGAGGAGTGGAGAGTGTCAAATAGGCACGTGGAATGTGAGAAGGGGAATGGAAGCGAAAATGAATGAATTGATTGATGAAATGGATGAGAGATCTCCCCGATGGTAGGTTGGATCTCTGTATATCACAGAACGATCAAGCCAGCGCTGAGGTAGGTATCATTTTATCGTCTCGCTTAGTCTCAGGCCTGAAAGAGGTTTGGTTTGTTTGGTCCAAGACTGATCTGGGTCCGTATTAAACTGGGAGTCACGCGAATTTTCGTGGTAGCAACCTATTCTCCGGTTAACTCGTCGTTGCATCATGACCTGGGAAAGTTTTGGGATTCAGTTTGGCATTCTGCCTCCAGAATGAACAGAATTAAGTCTAAGAGTGGTTACATTCTTACAAGCACGCATGACGTGTTAAAACGATAGTGCGAATTTTATGGAGATATGTATGAATGTGCCCAAGATGCTGCCACTGGGTCCGAGTACTCAAATAACTCGGAAATAGCGGAGGCATCTGACGGCATTATGATGGAAGAAGTTGAATGAGCGATAAGAAATATGAAGCAAGCATTGACGTTAGGGCGACAGAAATAGGTAAGGCTATGGAACCGATCCGGGCAAGTCGCTGCGAAACTCTATCACCTAGTCAGATGTCACAGTGCTAGTGACGTTAAACCTATGCTTGACTATTACGAGCTGTCTGGCAGGAAGGCAGATGGTCTATTTTGTAAATGAGCCCGGACCAACAAGGGATACCTTTACGATGACACTAACAAATACATAATATATTTGATATTAATAATTATAAATAAATAATACGATAAAAACTTTTAATCTAGTGTAGACGTATTATCTTTTTTTTTACATTGTGAAACGTATTTTCACTAAATATAAATTGGTGGTATAAGTAACATTTTAAAAAAGTAAACAAAACATCAAATTTGTTCAGTAGTTACGAAACAATTTTATAAAACCCTGTACTTTTCAGTTTGATTTTCTGTCCCCATTAAATGGACCTTAGTCTGCCACCGCACTAAGATCTGATAGTAGACTTTTGTATTAAATCGCTTTTGCGTGGACTGTTGACGGGTTATATAGAAGCAATACAAATACCTCTTGTAAGGTCTTTCTTCTAAGGTAAGTTACTTATGGCAAGGATGAGGTGTCAGTTCACCTTAACATATGTATGCAGAGAGAGCGGGAGCAGGCGCGCGGCGGTTGGTTGCAGTGGGCGGGAGACGCGCAAGAGCAGTATCAGCAGGCTGCGTTGAAACTGTACCGG
>NJDD01003944.1:0-22579 GCA_002245505.1 Calephelis nemesis
TCTGAATTTGCGATTTGATAAGTAGTCTCGTATGATGAGAACTAGTCTGTCTGGCTGTTTGTGTTTGCGTTTATTTTTCGTAAAGTGTTTATGAGTACCTTTCCGATGGTGAAAATTGAATAGAGGGTGGATAGTGTGATTACCTAACCTGACCTGATGCCTCCCAACTTCTTCATATGGGTAGGTGACGTTGAAAATGAACCTTACAATTGAACTGACCTTGCCTTAAAAGGTTGTAGGAAAACAGCAACCTACTAACAATACTTAAAGACACATCAACAACCGTGCTAAGTTTTGCATTGAGTACCTACAATGGTGGATACTATGTTTAAATGTGGATGTGAATAGTGTGAATAGGTAGGTACGTAAATTATTTTCGTAGTTAGGTAGGTATATAAGCATGATTCTTATATTTACCATATACCTACATTCACTATTTTTTATGATCAATCAGTTCAAAGCCTATCATTGGGATAGGACACGCAATAAATGTAACACACGCATATCTACCTGCCGTATCTAGATGTATGTCACCGCGCGGGTGACTGGTCATTGAACTTGCGCATTTGAATATGAAATATTTAAAATGCTGTAGCTAATTTATTTTAAGTAAGATTTTTTAATGATTCAGTTATACGAGTATAATCAAAATGTCCAGGTACAATATCATGCAATAATTTGAAAAGACCTTATATGTATACATCATCATCAACAGAAGCAATCCAGTCTTTTTTATGAAGTTTGTAAGGCAACCAAAGAGACGGATTCCTGATAGAAAGAAATTCACTAATGGTGTGAATTTATTAATGGTGCATTGCCAACCTTAGGCTGGAATGTTAGGCCTCGAGCAAACGTAAGTTTACCGGCAACCTTATCCTCTGAGCTGGAACACGTCAACGGCAAACGATGACATTATGGCGGCAGGATTAGGTAAGGCGGTGGTACCAATCAGTAATAAATAGTCAGATATCATGGTGTTAGTGATGACAAGCGCTCACCTGTTACGAGCTACCTGGCACAGAAAAGAAGATGGTCTATTCTGCAAAGGAGCCCAGATTAACACGGCCCACGACCACTTCCCACTGTCGTCACTATTTTTGTTTAATATGTTTACTCTTTTAAGTCCTTTTTGTTGTAGTAAGGCCTTCAGAATCGTAATTACTCATTCAATCTTAATTAATATGTTGTCACAGTCATTTTACTATAGTATAAGAAATGGCTCTATACGGCGATATAAACTGTTTTTGTCGCATGTCGGGATTTCACCGACTATCGGTTAGGTGTGTGTTTAGCTGGGTTCTGGTCAAAAGACGTTTTGTTTCATTTATAGCCATTTGCCGTATTTTTCGATACGGCACTAAAAGTCCTACCGTATACCGTATTTTGTGACTTATTTTCAATTCACTTCTTAAGTTTCTTATTATCTTCTTTTTAATATTCCCATAGTATGAAGGTACATTAAAACGTTGGCTACTTAAAATAACAAATATTTAAATTAAATTTTATTGATTTAATACTTTTTTTAATTACTAATATTTTTATTTTTGTTTTATTTTAATTTTTCTTTTATTTTGTACGTTACTAACCCAAATTCACTATGTCCGAATTTTTTTTTCATTTTGTGAGATTTGGCTGCAACGACTTGAGCACTGTGCTGAACAAAATTAAACAATTTGCCACTTTAATTAACTAATTTTACTCACAATTTACACAGAGTTCAATAATTACGAAAAAACTACAAACATCTTCTTTCACGATGGCGGCAAGATTATTAAACATTAGTCATTAAAAAAAGATGTAATCTCTCCACAGTATGACTAATAAGAGGTTGTTTTTTGAATGAACTTTCAATCACAGGTATGTTTTTAAAGAATATGTAAAAAAATCCATTTGTTAAAAAAAGGCTTGTAAGATTGAGAAATCTAGGGACTTAAAGTTGTTAATGAACACTAAACAAATTAAATAAAAGCTGCTAATAATATTATAAACGCGTTACCAAGTTTTAATTATGAAGACATAATATTATTGTTTAGCAAGTTAGTGCGTTAGGTCTGTTTTTGCATTATTTTCAAAATTGCATTAATTTGTATCTAGCACGATTTTTTTTGCTTATTGAAAAAATATTCACAGAATTCTAGTCTTGTTTTTGTCCTTGAAATTGAAATCTTGAAATCTAGGGAGTTTTGAGACCAAATCATCCATCGACCAAACCTATTTTTTTGCGAGGTAGCATCACTGGTTGTCAATTGTCCCTGCGTCTACTGTCTATTCACATTTCACAACTGTCAAATGTCAAGTGAGAAATTAAATGTCAAATGATTAAATCTGAGATCTGAAAATATTTACATTTTAATTTTGATTTTAATTTGAGCAATTATTCATTATGTTCTATAAAAAATAACTTAAGTAACTATGATTTGTGTAAATACCATGTAACACTAAAATTGCTAATACCGAGTTTTTATCATTTTTCATTTGATTTTTCCATTGTTACTAAGCACTACAAAAAATAAACTTTTTATAGTTTGTAAATTAGAGGCATTTTTCGGACTTACTCTCTATGGCTACAAGAGTTATATGTAAGTAAAGTTTATATTTGTATACTCTTATCCATTAAAAGCTTTGACTAATATTCAAACTAAACTTTATGGGGTAAATATTCTTGTTCTTCTGTTTCTAAGTCCAACAATATTTGGTGTTAACAAAGGTATTATGACATGTATTTAATGTTTTTAGTAACCAATTAATTCATTTTAATTCAAAAATTGTACAATTAATTGATAATATTCGTTGATTTTATTTTAACCAACAAAACGCCGCATATCCATGGCCAGGAAGCTCATCTGTATAAAAAATAAAAATGAACCCCAAAGAACCTGTAAAAACCTGAAGCCTGTAGAACATGAATTTTCATTCTATCATGTGTCATATGAATTAAAAAGTTGAGTTATTACAACTTGAATTTCTTAACTCACAATTTATGAGTATATTTTGATAATATATTTGGTCTTAATTAAAACACAATGACAGTTTTTGACAATTGCAGTTATTAAGTTTCAAAATAATTTAAATTTATTAAAAAAATCTTTACTATCCTTCAAAGTGTTCAGAGTTGTAACTAAATTGTAAATAAATTGTGTCCAGAGTTATGTAGCCAGATAATCAAATAGAAACAATGTTTTTTACTGTTGTTGTACCAATTTTTTTGTTGTTGTATAGGTACATGTTGTATTTTTTTATATATTACTAAGTCTAGTCTAGTTATATATTACTAAGTCCGGGTGTTAGACTTGACTGCATGAGGTCCCGGTTTCGAATCCCAGGTCGGCCAACAAAAAGAAAATTGGATTTTTCCAATATTCTGATTACAAAAAAAAATGTTGGTCGGGATTGGAAATGTGCCCGGTTGGCGATAGGCTTGCCACCTATCACATTGTGGGACTTAGTGTCTTCGGCTAGTCGTGGGTGCCTTGGTTGTACCTCTGCCAACCTCTTCGGGGATATGGGCGTGAAGATACTATAAAAACCTGCTAGTGAATTTTAGATTTGTCTGATAGACTTTAATAATTAGAAGAAACTGGGGTTGATAATTGTACAAATTTTGTGATAGAATATATAATTTTTGAGTGTTAACCACAACAGTGTGCATTTTTAGTTTATTTGTAAAATGTGGCATTTTTCCTTTTATTGAAGGTTGTGATTATTGTGACCAACTTAAAAGTAAGATAATTCCTCTCGAATTGAGATAATCCTGGTAAAATTGGGACATATAAATAAATGTCCTTGGATAAATTTCTCAAATTTAATGTGACAAAGTATTCAAATTATATGCTTGCATTGGTCAACAATACTAAAACATAGAAGTAAATGAAATAAAAAAAATATAAATTTCATAAACATACCCAGGACCCAGAAATGCACAAATCTAAATGTACATCACACAAATATCTGCCCATATCCAGAATCAAACACATGCCTTGCATATAGTCTGTGATTTAGGCATACATGCTAAAACCTCTACCAACATTATTATTAACTAGCTGTTGCCTGCGTTTTTACAGGAACCGACTGTGCGGTCAGTATTAAAAATACCCTATATGTTACACAATCTATCTGTACTCTAAATTTCAGACAAATCCGTTAATACATTCGAGCATGAAAGAGTAACAAACATCCATTTATACATACTCACAAACTTTCGAATATACAATGTTGTAATGGTTACATCCTATTAATATTATAAATGCAAAAGTTTGTATGTATGGATATATGGATGTATGGATGTATGGATGTTTGTTACTCTTTCACGCAAAAACTGCAAAGCCGATTACGATCAAATTTGGTATGTAGGTAGCTGAAGACCCAGAATAACATATAGGCTACTTTTTATCCCGGAATTCCCGCGGGATTGGGACTTACGCGGGTGAAACCGCGGGGCGCAGCTAGTATTTTATAGATTAATCGCCAACTTCAATAACCTACCTACAGATAGACATAGGGTCTAGTACCCTAGTAATTATGTTGTTAAGACATTTTTGGTAATTATTTAAAAATTACTGTAGTTGCTTGGCAACTATTCTATTTAAGGTTTCCTTATTGCAACTGGCCATAATTTCTACTTCTTAATTACCTCAATATAATATTTTATATTTTTTAATCCCCTTTCCTCCCCATTGCCACTATATTATGTTTAATCATTCTTTAGAGCAGAAGTAAATAGGTAAATCTGAATCAATGTAATCATCCATGTACAAGTTTTATTGGCACATCATCAGTTTTATTAACCGAGTTCATTAAACATGAGAAAGGAGGGAAGAATATATTTTTGTGACAAGATTTTTTTGTCAGGCCTGTTTCCATCTGAATGAAAAGTATTCTTCATGTATCGAATAAGTCCAAACACAATAGTATAATGTTGGGAATTTTAGGTGTAGTACAACTACCTTCTGCCTTCATTATTATACAACATTTCATTGCATACAAAACCTTGTGATAACAAATTAGAATAAATTGTTATCTATTGTCAATGTTAATATCTAATTCTGCTTCTTGGTTTGAATATTTAAGTATGATAAGGAGTAGGATCAAAATCATCAACGTGAGGATGGAATACCTTTGAGGTGCATATTTAGTTAACTTAGGTATATTCAGTTTTTAGCGTTTCTTATACAAAAATGTTCGTCCTATAGGCATCCGTTTTCTAGTTTTTGCAACTTCATCTGCAGCATATTCATAATGCTGCCAAACTAGTATAGTTTTCACAAAGAAGACTGCCATTTAGAGAGTTTAGGATTGCTAATAACATTTTGGCGGTTGCTCGCGCGTAACATAGCGGAGCCCTGTACTATCTCCTTTGTCCCGTTATCATAATATAATACACGTTTCGTGTTTGAGATCGAATTGGCGTCTTTAGATGTAAAAAATAGACTGTTAGGGAAACGACTTTAAACCCATTTCATCGACTACCTCTATGAGACGTTTATTGTTGAAAACTGTACTCCAAATTGTAACTTTTTCAAACGGTGCTTTTCTTGACGTAAGTATCTCATTAATGCTGGTGGTCGATTAAAAGATTACAAACGGTAACTACTATTTCTAAATATCAGTATCTGTTTTTTATTTTAATTTTAATAATTATTATTTTGTCTTGACGCTATATTAAGTTAAATAGTTAAATTAGTTAAATGCAAAACTCAGAATTCATTGTCTAGATAAAACTCCATTTCTATTTTTTATTAAATTTAATACTAATATTAAAAAACAATACATCTTGCTCCAACAGTTAAATAAGCTAAAGCAATATGCGTCAACTCAGAAATTTGATCTTATCTTACTGCACTTATAATCATTTATTTACGTCCAGTGCATTTAGGAGTGGGGCAACCGGGCAATTGCCCGGGGCAGCAAAAATTAGGGGCGGCAAAATTATGTAGGTCTGTAAGTCTAAGTATTATTCAATTTATTTTGGAATAAATATTTATACCTAGTAATTAATCGAAATAAAGAGCTTTATTTTGTTTCCTTAATATGCACAGGGAAATATCTTTTTATACATAGGTACATACCTTTACGCCAAGTCCCTTTTAGGATGTCTAGTATCGAGTGCCAGACCTCACGATCCTGGCAGACCCGCCTGGCTTCCTCCACATTCATTACTTTTTCATACAAACACGCCGTTTTCGGAGACTCTTATTTATTATCTTTTTATATGTTAAAATTACACAACCTATGTAATAACGCATGGGTTAAAGGCGGCAAATATTATTTTTCCCGGTACAGCGAAGTAGCTAGATCGGGCGCTATTTATGTCACAATGTGACAAAAGTCATTATTAAATAATACTGATTCAAGGAATAGGTAACGTTATTTAAGCCTAGTAGCCTTTACAGTCGTGTCAATACTCCCGCACTTAGATTACAATTGCAATTGGACAAAGTATGTGGAAAAATAGATATTTACGAGTAATTTAATTTAAATTCTTGTAAAGTCCTATTAATAAAAAAAACAATGAAATTGTTTCAGCCATACTCCCACAATGATCATAAATGCCGTAATTCGTTAGTAAATAAATATTTTTTCCCTTGGTCCGAGTCTCTGTGAAGAATAGACAATTCGCCTTTCTACCAAGCAGCTCGTAAGAAGCGAACAAAGGTTAAAAAGGTAACTATCGACAAGACTACTGGTGGAAATTGTCGTCCTGCATTTCGTCCGGGTAGGTATTCATAGCCTTACATATTCCTGCCACCATAATGACCACTGTCGTGATCCAGATGGTAGGGTAGCCGGTAGATTGCTTAAATTGGCCTAGCACCCGGGTGTAGTATAAAAACGCACCTTCAACATCTATGGTGTCTACAGGTTACCGTCTCTTATTATTAGGATAAACAAAATAAAGTTTCATAAATAAATATCACGTTATCATTAAATGTTTGCTGTATTATCAGTATTCATGAATTAATTTAATATAATTAATTATTTATTATATCATATAATCTGATTTAATTATATAGAATAATTAAATTAATATGCATTTATGCAAATGATCGTAAAGAAAATTTCGAAAATATAAACGCAGGGCAACAGTTTCATTAACGAAATCATAAAAGTTGTACGAACTGTGGGATTGGGGGCGAATATTGATCAAGGGTTGAAGTGCGCTTGTGTGCGCGCACCCTTCACACGTACACGAGTTTGCGCGTTAATGTGCGTGATAACCACCATGTGCCATGCCGGGTCTCTTGTGCAGACGGAGACTTAAACTTTTATGTCTCTTTAGTCTCTTATCGGATACTCAGCCCGATATTCGCGTTCAGTATTAGTGTCGCAACGCGAAATGTGTACCGCCGATATCGTCCGCGATGGTACGACGAAAATCAATACACTCACTTAATATTGTGTGGTGACTTTAAACGGACAATACCAAATGTACTTGTATTTCAGTGATACGAAAAGGATATCCCGATGTTTAACCACAAGCTAGCAACTGATTTTCCAATGCAAACCCTCCGTAAGAAAAGCAGCCCTTGCAAATGTGAGTTCCAATTGAGCTCGCGTTTCCTATAAGTGGTTTTTAGATAGTGCTTAAACCCCACGCATTGCTTGATGCTTGATTTGCATTTTTGTTTTTCGATGCATGGTTCAGCGAAACGTAAAATGCTAGATTCACTTCATAATTAGTGAACCCTTTGAACAGAGTGTTGTGGGCCATCTGGAACGCCGCAGCTGATGTATTAACGGGATAATGCAGGTGTGTCATTTCCAGCACCTCTTGAGGCAGTTCGGTAAGTATACGTGGTTAATGCTTTACCCTTTTATATTCTATCTGTGGCTAATCTTTCTGCTAGTTTTTCTGTTAACTTATATTTTTATGGCTATATGTGTTCAATCATAATGTTATACTTGGATAATGATCCGTAGATTGGTTTATACTATTTATACTTATAAATGTTTTCTTGTTCTCGTAACTCTGTTTCTAGTGTCATATACCATCTTCTATTAGCAGTACCAATAATAATCTGGTTTATCAAAGTTGTCGATTGTTTTTTCAATAACACAAGGGAAACGAGCAGACGGATTTCTTAGTGTTAGGAAGTATACGCCGCTTGTTGCTAATCTGAACTTAATGCTTATGTAAGTTTACCGGCTCCCCTTAGTCTTTGAGAACTCCGACTTTATATTTATCTTCACGCCAAGTCTCTTGTGAGGTTGGTAGAGAGTATCGAGGGCCAAGTCCATACAATCCTGCCTAGTTCCTCCACGATCATAACTCTTCAAACACCGGTTTTGAAGACTAGCTGTATGGCTAGTGAAATAAGTAACACAGTGGAAATCTACCAAAGCGAGTCTCCACGGTATTTTTACCAACTCGTTTCGGTGTTAGTCCTATACTTGTGTCTTTCGATTTACTTAAAATAGTTAGTACTTAGTGAGTGTGTTTTGTACAAACGTATAAAAATTGGGAAGATAAGAAAAGTCTCAATGAACCGTGATTTGAGTAGAATATATCTCAGCCCCAAGCTGGCAACGCACCATCACCATCTTGGGTGATTATGGTCAGCTAGTTTATGTTTCAATGCTGTAAATCCATCTGCATGATTGTCTTCTAGCACTAAACTCTATTCGTATTCTAATTGTTAGTTAATAAGGCGGTGTTTTTTTGTTTAACTTTCCTTATCTTATTTTTCTTTGACTTTAAACAACGTCGTTCTTACTTATGTGCTTGCATCAGCTGATCAGGCAAGCAGTTTATATTTTGATCACTCTTTTTCTCGAATTCGTAGAATAAAATATCTATCTATTATGTCTTATTTTGCCAGCTTTAAAGATTATATTACCATTTTTTATCTCTAATGTTTATCTATAATCTCTTATAGCCAAAACAACTGCGTCCTTGCTAGCTTTGCTTCCTAGTCTATCAAATACTAGTTAACCACGACTTCGTCACGGTAGAAAAACTTAGGGGTTGATAGTTGTTAAAAGAGCAACAAGAATAAAATATCTCTCTATTATGTCCTATTTTGCCAACTTTAATGACTATATAACCATTTTTTATCTCTAAAGTTTATCTGTAATCTCTTACAGCCAAAACAACTGCGTTCTTGCTAGCTTTGCTTTCTAGTCAATGAAATACTGTTTAACCACGACTTGGTCACGGCAGAAAAACTTAGGGATTGATAGTTGAAAAAAGAGCAGCACGTGAATATCAAAATCGGTTCTTCTTATTAGTTGTGAAAGGGTAACAGTCTTTTATAATATTTTTATGAATTATATATATACTTATATTTCTACTATCACAAAAACTATTATCACATACTTTTCGATTTTGGAATATCAGTTTTGGTAAGTGGTGTTTTGTAATAACTGGTAACGGCTAGATTGGTACCAAACCTGTTGCTGTAACGTTAGTGCTCGCCACTGTCGTATTGTTGGAGCCAGGGTAGATGGTAAACTTATGTAAACAGCCTTGCTATGCTAGAATAGCAACGCACCTTGAATCTTATCTAATATAAGTATAAATACAAGTCTTTAGTATCTACAGGTACGAGCAAGTGATTTATCACTAAATCCGTAAATTTGTTTAGCTCTAATTTTGAAAAGAACTGAAACCTGAACCTAAATATACCTTTAACGAGCTGATGATAAAATAAAACTTATTAAAAAAATAGTACATAATTAAATATACTTCAAATAGGTTGGCTAAAAATCCTAGACAGAATGTTTTAATTATTTAAAAAAATATCAATATTTCGATTTTTCCCCGTGTTAGTCCGGGCTCCTTTGCAGCATAAACCATCTGCCTTCCTTGCCAGGCAGCTCGTAAAAGGCGAGCATAGGCTTACCGTTACTAACACCGTGACATCTGACTAGGTAGTAGAGTTTCGCAACGTCTCGCCCGGATTGGTACCACCGCCTTACCTATTCCTGCCGCCATAACGTCATGACGTGTTCATGTTCGGAGGTTAAGGTAGCCGGTGAACTCACTTTTGCTCGAGGCCTAACATCATGATCTCAGGTTGGCAACGCACCATTACCACCTTTGGTGTCTCTAGGCGGCGTGAATTTCTTACCATCAGGAAATCCGTCTGCTTGTTTGCCTTCCATTATCATAAAAAAAGACATTCCTATCAACATGTCCACAATAAAATATCTCTTATTTTGATATATTTTCTTTCTTTTATACAATCACATGTAAGTATCTGGCATCGACATAAATAATAGGCGACCCGACGTTTGTACATTCTATATATCTTTAACTTGAAGTCAGATTCTGTGTTATTTTAAGAATCTGTGTTATTTTCATGTTTTTTTAAAGAATTTTCTCCGGGAGTGCTGGCAGAAGTGAAAACTTGATTATATTATACCTAGTCTTGCCATAAATATTGTAATAAAGAAAAAAAATATTTTTTTAACTGCAAATAACATATATTACTTTTACAGTGTGTTAGTTTAATACATAAATATACAACAATTAAAAATATAAAAAGCTTATTCGAAGTGGTCTCCATTGGCTGCAATACAGTCCTTTAAACGTTGAGGCCAGTTATCAATAGAAGCACGCACTCTTTCCATGGGAAAATTCTTCACTGCCAATCGTATAGATTGTTTTAGGGACTCCAAATTATCATGGCGTTTAGAGCAAGCTGTACTCTCTAAAACTGACCATAAATCATAATCCAGCGGATTAAGATCGGGACTAGACGACGGCCAGTCTTCAGCTCTGATGAAGTCCGAAACGTTCGCTTCCAACCAAGACTGCGTGGATGGAGCTTTATGACCCGGCGCCGAGTCTTGCTGGAAGGACCATACTTGGTTATTGAACATGGTGATGTTAAGGGGCTTAACTACCTTCTCAAGAATGGTATCTTGATACACTTGTGCCGATGTTTTGATACCTTTTTCACAAAAATATGGCTCAGTCACTCCTTCATAGCTAACACCCCACCAAACCATCACTGAAGTTGGATAATGTCCACGTTGCACTCTGTCGACTAATTGGGAAGCTTCCTTAGAGCTTTGAGCATAAATACGGTCATTTTGTTTGTTAAAATGTTGCTCAATTGTAAAAATTTTCTCATCCGTAAACAAAATTTTTCTGTGACCTCCCTTTGCGTACCGCTTCAGTAATTGTTTCGATTTTACGACCCTATTCTTCTTTAAATTATCAGTTAAGAAATGACCAGAGCGTCTCTTATAGGCTGCAAGTCCTAAGTCATCTTTTAAAATACGCGACATGGTTCTAGGTGCTATCTTGATTTCCCGAGATAAAATCTTTTGCTTTCGGACAGGATTTCTTCGAATTCTTTCCCTTACTGCTTTGACCACCTTTTTCGTACGAACACTACGTGGACGGCCAGATCTTTTTCTGTCACAAACAGAGGAAGTCTCATTGTACCTATTAATAGCCCGGTACACAAACATTTTACTAAAACCAAGTGTATGGAGAGTTTTAAAAATTGCATTTGGCTCCATACCTACTTTGTGTAATGCAATCACAGCGATTCGGTTCTCTTTATCACCCCACTCCATTTTAATATCGCAAAATATTGTACAATGTATTGGCGCCAAAATGAGAAAACACAATGAACAATCGTATAAAAATGACAGATTCGAAATTCAAATGTAATATTTTTTTATTTTTAAGTGTAACAGTATTTATGGCCAGACTAAGTATATTAACATAGTGTATTTTTGATATTTTGGAATGGTTAGGGAATAATTTTGCACGAATTGCTTTAATTATCAATATGAAAGTACTATCATTTATGAGGAGAATACAAAATTCATTTATTGCGCTATCGTACCCAAACATGACAACACGAACATCACGCGCCCTCGCTTGCGCGAACCTATGCCGCCTTACGAAATTTCAGGTCACGTGTCCTGACGCGGGTTTAGAAGTTTTTGCCCATTCCATAAATGTGCGCAAAGCCGCATAAAAAATTTTCACTTCAAAATACTGTCCAGGATTTTTTAAGCAACCCGTAAATTTATTATTTTCTTATACTTTAAATGTATTATAAAATATATTTCATTCTTTTATTAGCTCGGTAAAGGTTCGGATCTTAGACTTTTTTAACATTTTCGACAAAGCATCTGTGAGACTCCTCGTGCTGTTCCGGTGCAGTGATACTTAACATTAGGTGAACCGCTGGCTGGTATGCCTCCTTATCCAAAAAAAGCTTAAGAAAATTACTCTGATAAACATTTTAAATCGCATAAGCATAGCAAACAGAAATGCACTAAACAAAAAATGGTATTAATAAAATCATTCAAGGACCAGGTAGCCTTGTTTCATAAAGTATCAATTAATATAAGGATGTTTCCTTCCTAATCCTTTTTAATGCAAGTCAGATGGATGAGTTTATTAACCGAATCTATAAAAGGAGGTGGATCTCAATACGTCTGTATGTTTGTATGTTTGCTACGCGATTATTCGGCTTAAATAGCCAACCGGTTTTGATGATGCTTTTTAGGAATATAGGTAGGTCATGATTCCAAGGTGTTACAACAACATAAGCAAAAAATGTCTGCATTATCCTATCCTGTCCTATATTATTAATATTATAAATGCGAAAGTTAATCTGTTTGTTTGTTACTTCTTCACGCAAAAACTGCTGAATCGATTTTCGTGAAATTTTGTACACACATAGTGGGTAACTTCGATTAACATATTGGATAGTTTTTGTCCCGAAACAATGTTCCTGTGGGACTACGCGGGCAACAGCTAGTTAAGTATGACTATGTTGAAAAAATGTATGTGGAATCATTAGTTACAGACCAGTGCGGAATCGTTGCTATCATTCGAAAAAGTAATTGCCGAATTGCGACGTGACTAGTACCTAAATAATTAGTTGGAGTCGGTTTTTGCAATTTTACTGCCCTGAATTATACTTTATGCAATAAGTCCTATGGGAAGGAAACAAAAGTCATTTTATTTCGGTTATTTTTTGTTTGGATATCCTTTAATAGATGTACACTGTCTAAAAATTTGGACACCTATTTTTGAAGAACCCTTTAAAATTGCAGGATTTTTCGGCTTAGTCCATAAATTCCTAATTCTTAAAATCCCTAGCGTTCTGAAAATGCCTCATTCGCAAAATGACCAATTCGTAAAAGTACTAATTCTTAAAATGACTTATTCGCAAAAAGACTAATTCTTAAAATGGCTAATTCGTAAAAAGACTAATTCTTAAAACGGCTAATTCGCTGAAACATTTTGAGAATGACCAATTTTTTTTAAAAACTGACCTACATTTTTTTACTTACATACATATATAAGTATGTCTATGAAACATAAAGACATTATAGAAAAGGTGTCTACTTTATCATTTTTATTTGCAAATCATGAACAAACTTATCTTCTTAGTTGAAGTTAATAGTGATGTGTGCAATACCCTGAAAATTTTATGGAATCTTACTCAATTGGACTAAGACAAGGCCTTTCCAGAGTTGATCCTTTAAGAATTGGTTCTTTCGGACCACTTCGGAAAAACGCTTTTCCAAATAAATTCGGTTCCGAAACGACGAAGAAATCTATTAACATCACTACATAGTATAAAACAAAGTCGCTTCCTCTGTCCCTATGTCCCTTTGTATGCTTAAATCTTTAAAACTACGCAACGAATTTTGATGCGTTTTTTTTAGTAGATGAAGTGATTGAAGAAAAGGTATAAATGTATATTTCATAACCGTGCGAAGCCGGGGCGGGCCGCTTCTTGACTAATAAATAAATAGGAGTCACACTTATAACCCCCATGATCGCTATCATGTTTGTTAAATTTCTTTGCAGATACAATTGCGAAGGCTAACGAACTCACTGGATTGTTTTGCATTTGCTTTAGTTTATTCTTTTTGTGCCCAACTTTGTGCGTCATTCACTCATTCATCATGTAGAAAGTGAGAAAAGATCTGTATGTCTGTTTATCTTGAGTTGTTATCTCGTAGTAAGTCATCCTACGCCTTATATGGCGGTTCACGGTCGTCGTTACAGAACCTGTCTTTGTGTTGCCGGTTCGTTGTACTAAAGGCCCTGAGCTTATCATTAATCAGTTTGTTTGTAACCCCTGCAAGTCCACGAAACAAAGGATCACCATCCTTACTCATTTCACACTAAATCTTGTCACTTCGCCGATACAAGGGCGAACCTTTTTGTATTGTTCAATTGTAGTTTCAGGAAATGCTTCTTAAAAAAGAGTTTTTCTGTGATCAACAGCGAACTAGCATATGGTTCTCCTGGTGTGAGAGACTATTGACAGAGAGTATTGTGATCTGAATGACTCTCTGTCTACCCCGTAAAGGATTTGCCGTGAAGATATGTATGTATGGATGTTGTACTGTGATATAGGTCACGTGATATACGTCGCTGTTCTGTGGCCGCGGTTAGGCATTTGTAAGCCCTACCCACAGGCCTGGCCCGACTAATTCTCCGGACACGAACATGACACTTTCGTTATGGTGGCAGGAATAGGTAAAGCAGTGGATCCCAATCTGAACGAAATGCTGCATCTGCTCGCCGCTTACGATATGTCAGGGAAGGAGGCAGTTACTCTACCAACAGCGGTCTATTAGTAATTCCAAATTTATTTCACCTGTGCTCGCCTCTTAGGTACTGCCAAAATTTAGTTAATTTAGTTCCACTTTCCAGTAATGTTTGAATGATAAATATTTTTAATCTCATGTTTATGCTAAGTCTGTTTTTAACTTTTATCATAAGTATTAAAACGCATTCAAATAAATACTGAATGCAAATGAAGAGTTAAAATTACTTCAATTTTCCGAAGGCCATTAGAAGGAAGGTCAAACACGCAGACTTATTAAAATTATTTCCAGTGGTTTTTACCTCAATATTTATGTTATTTTTTGGTTCGAAACGCCAAAGTAGAGTACGATTTTATCTACGACTAGACTTTGTCCGCGTAGCGACAGAACCGGGAAGACAGACGCTTTTTTCCGAAATTGTACTCTTGAAACTTGGAAATTAGATAGAATAATTTTCATACAAAAATGTAATAAAAAAAAACAATTAATTTTGGGGATTCCCCTTACTTAAAACTAAAACCAAAACGGTTTTCTTTATCAAACCCACGCATGTAGGGTATCTATGGACAGATCTTCAAAAATGATATCGAGGTTTCTATCATTTTTTTCTGAACTGAATAGTTTGCGCGAAAGTCAATTCCAAATTGATAAAATATGTGCATCTGTCACTTCTTAAATAAGAGAATGATAAAACTAAAAAGAATGTAATGTGATGTACAAAACTATATAAATTTATTTATTTATTTATTTTATTTATTTATTTGTTAACAAAATCCACAGCTAAATGTTATTACTAAGATATTACAGGTTTACTAAGCCTACAGCCAATAACGGATTTACATTTTCTATATAATAAAAGTAAAAGTTGTCGTTAATATAAACATTTCCACTGAAAATTAGTTTAAGCGAGATCTAGTAGGCAACTTTTATATTATGTTACTTGCTGCTACGAAGGGTTTTCCTTCATGTTCGACTCGCACTTGGCTGATTTTTTTTAATGGCGAAACCCTTTACTGGTATACTTTCATCGAGTGGATTGAATGGATTAAGTTGGACTCAAATCATCTCTTTATCATAAAGGAGTGCCATCGGTTGTTTAATTTTGTGCGATCCTAGGTTAAATAATAAATTTAATAATGAGTTAAATTATCAAATATGTCAAACTAACATAGGATTGATCGCTTCTAATGACGTGCCAGGCAAAAAGGCAGATGCGCTACCAACCGTGGTCTCTTAGTAATTAATTAATTGTATTAAGTAGTTATTCCAAATTCATCTAACTTATATACTCTTAGGAGCTGCTAAAATTATTGTAGTATTGTTCAAAAATGATAAAGAATAAAATATTTTTTCTCATAATTATATTAAGGGCCACTTGCACGTTCTTGGGTTTATTTTAATGATAAGTTAAACTGTCAAATATCGAATGATTTAACCCTTGTTAGTATCTCATACAGTGTTAAATAAATAACCCTAGAAAGCGTTAAATTGGTCGATGTTTAAATTTTGAACGCAATACTAATTGAACTTTGAAAATACGTGGAAAAAGAAACCATAAAAGTGGTCTCAATAAGGGTTTTAACACTTCGTTGGTTAAAGCTTATTACGTCGCAGGTACTGATAGGAGTAGCAGGATTATTGCGGTGTTTGTGGGAAGTGTTCCATTTTGTGCGGTGAACATTTCGTTTACAGATTCTACTGTGTTTTTCAGTTTCTTTTACTCTTGCTTTATGGCTTTTTACAACTTTTACTAAGTGAAAACTTCTCTAGCGGCGTTGCGAACTTTTTTTGGAATGGGTAAAAACTTGTAAACTCGCGTCAGGACACGTGACCTGAAATTTCATAAGACGAAAATTCGAAAGTCGGCGCAGGGCGCTTGCACGAATGTTTGTGTATGATAGCGCAATAAATGAATATTGTATTCTTACTGTTCATAATTATAGTACATATATTATAGTACATAAATTATAGTACATTCATACTGATAGTTAAATCAATTCGTGCAAAATTATTTCCTAACCATTACAAAATATCAAAAATGCACAACGTTAATATTCAAGTTTTCACTTCTGTCGGCACTCCCGGAGTGCAACCCGTTTTTTTTTATTAAAATAGTAATGCCGAATTAAGCGAGCTTTTGGCCAACAACAAATTATAATGTGAGACCTTGATATTTAGCTTCCTCAAAATGTTCTTTTTAAGTGAAGCTCGTTATGTCCCAAGTGACAACAGCAGCAGAAGTTATTTCCATTCTAGCGGGAAGGTATTTTTTTGTAGCACTTAACCTGTGCTTACCTAAATTGATACAAATTTTAAAGATTTTTTTTGCCCCAGACAGGATTTCAAACTAAAGCCGACTAATGCTCTAACCATTTCAGCTACTGTAGTTGTGTCCTAAAGATACACAGTCCTGAGTATTTACTTCTCTCTCTTACTGTTCATCGTTACAGATGAAATTCACGTTTATAGTTTTTTCCTCCAAGAGAAACTTTCGTTCCTCTCAAGGAATTTTTGTTTTAGCACTCGCCTTCTGCTTGGGTTGTATTTCTACAAATTTTAAAGATTGGTCCGGGGTCCTTTGCAGAATAGACCATCTGCCTTCCTGCCAGGCAGCTCGTAAAAGGCGAGCATAGGCTTATCATCACTAACACCGTGACATTTGACTAGGTGGTAGAGTTTCGCAGCGACTCGCCCAGATTGGTACCACCGCCTTACCTATTCCTGCCGCCATAACGTCATGACGTGTTCCGGTTTGAAGAGTAAAGTAGCCGGTAAACTTACTTTTGCTCGAGGTCTAATATCCCAGCCTCAGGTTGACAACGCACCATTACCACCTTTGGTGTCTCTAGGCGGCGAGAATTTCTTAACATCAGGGAATCTGTCTGCTTGTTTGCCTTCCAATATCATTAAAAAAAATATTATTTACCATTTACCATATTCCTATAAGCCCGGTTCCTATACTCAAGAAACGAGTCGTTTTGATTACGGATGGTAGTATTTTGTACGCTTTGTAAGATTACTAACAACGGTTGCTCGTTTCCGACTGTTAATTCTAATCATTTTTTTAAGTATTGGTAACGCTCCGTTACTTTTGAACAAACTACGAATGGTTTAGCTGACGGATTACGATTCGTTGATTATAGGAACCGGATAATAGTCAACGAAATATAATCCGTAAGTATAACCATTCGTAGTTTGCATAAAGTAAAGAAGCGTAACTGATATAATAAAAAAAAATCCAGAATTTACCGTCGGAAATGAGCAACTGTTGTTAACATTCTTAGTTATCTTACTTATTCGTAATTAAAACGACCCGTTGTCGACGTCATAAGTGATGTTTTTTTCAATAATACATCCATAGTCCTATTCTTCCCAGTGTTGTTCCAGACTATCATCGCTCGTGAAAAGCGAGCATAGGTCATATGGGTCCTTACTAACGTAACAATTGGCGGTAGAGTTCTGTTCAGGCACAATCCTCGTTTTATCACAGCAATATTGAGAGTGAAAAGTATCATCACGCCGGTATCCCCAAAAAAGTAGGCAGCATCCACGACTAATGCCCGGTTCCTATGTTCAAGAAAAGAGCCGTTTTGCTTACGAATAGTAGTCTTTTTTAATAGTAACAAGCCTAGCTACAGTCATTCGTAATCGAATGTTAACTCGAAACAGTTTGTGTAATTATGAACAGTGCTTCGTCACTTTTAGGCAAACTACCGAACTTTTTATGCCTAACTAATAACGTATAACGATTCGTTGATTATAGGAACTGAGCTTACGTCCCTCAATGTGTTAAGAGGCAACTAGCAAACATATTGCTAACCGGGCGTATATTCAATCCCGGGCAACGATGTTTTTATTAGAAAATTGATACAACAAATTTTCTTTTTGTTTTTTCCGACCCGGGATCAAACCCGGGAGCTCATGAAGTCAAGTCCAATACCAAACCACTAGACCACAGAGGCGACCGTTAACGACGACCTTGTTTTTTGTTAAGATTTCAATATTTGTTGTCATTGAAGACAATTTTTATTTACTGTTATCTATCGTAACGTCGCATTGGTATTCCTTTTTGTCTTTTGTTAGTTTGCTCAACAGAGTAGTCTACAATCTAATGTCTAGAGGTGACGGTATGTCTAAATGTCATGCGACAGTCTGTTTTATGTGATACTAGCGGTCCACCCCGGCTTCGCACGGCTATAAAATGTACATATAAACCTTCCTCTTTAAACACTTTATATATTTAAAAAAACCGCATCGAAATCCGTTGCGTATTCTGAATTTTGAAAGATTTAAGCATATAAAGGGACATAGGGACAGAGAACGCGACTTTGTTTTATACTATGTACCTAGTGAAGTCGGCTAAGAAATACACTTTTTTCTATTTATTACGAAAGATTTTGCTGATGGTAAGGGACAGCAGTGGGATGTAGATCCATATGTTAGCCATCGCTGTCCTGTGGCCCAGTTCTTAGACTTACTGTGAAAGTCGACAATGCTAAACTCTCATTAGGCAGCAGGATCAGGTAAGGCGGTGGAGTCCTTCTCAAGAAAGTTGATACATATGTCTCCAGTGGTCTTGTTGTTAATGATCCGATTGGCTATTATAAGCTACCAGGCAAGAAGACAATAAATAGGTCTATACTGCATGGGTAAGCAAGAGACCCGAACTAAAAGGGATATAAATATATGTAAAATTTTAAAATTACTCTTAAAATTCGTTATATTTTTTGCATACACGAAAATAAACTAAAACATATCTTGCTAGGGCTCTTATAATACACTTATCAGTTATTACTTACTCTTACATAAGAAATGGTACTCACCCAAGATATATTACATCTCTCAAGTTGTCAACGCAATTTGATTATTTTAGTGTCTATACAGGACTTGTAGTTGGTACCATTATGACATCTGTCTGTAAAAATATTACATGTCACGTTGTTTGTCCGAGATGGACTCCTAAACTACTAAACCGATTTCAATCAAATTTTCACACCGTGTGCAGTTTGATCCAACTTGAAAAATAGTATAGCTTACATCTCAATTTATGATCAAAAAAATACCATCCGAGCTAAGCCGGAACAGGCAGCTAGTATGCTATAAAATACATAGTTTTTAAAACTCTCTGCCAAGTTTGGGAGATAGTGGGCGTGAAGATACGTATATATGGGATATCATGAGACACGAGGTCTATATTCTAAATTTAAAACCGGAAATTCAATTAAACTGAGTGATGTACTGTAAACAGGGACTGAAATAGGACATAGCTCACTCTTACTCAACGATCACTCTCAGGGCCACATGCATATTGTGTTCTTTTAAATTTCGAATGTGGTTTTTTTTTATTTTTTCCACTCTGCTCGAGTAGAGGTCAAGAACTAAAGTCAAAGTTCAAAACATGACATTGAAAACTACAGATAAAAAAACACTATTCGTTAAAGGTATTTTTTTCACTTATATCGCTTTATGTGTTAGTAATTGGAATGCTATTTTATTTTATTGAATTATGGATTGATATGTTACAAATGTTAATCTGTATTATGTATATAGGCAGACTGACTGATCTATCAAAGTATAGTACAACTATTAAAATTATGTGCTTCGGCTTTGCACTTTTTACTCTTTTGACACTACTTTTATTTTTAAATTGGCTGACCTCATCTAAATTTAATCGAAATGATTAATTATGTAATAATAACTCTATATAGATATCTTTTAAATTAATTTGGATTTCTGAAGCTTGATAAATATAGCCAGAGCGCATAATTTAAATAGTATTACTATACATCTATACATCATCTTACTATACATGCCAAAAGGGGCAAAACTGGGATATATACATATATATATGAAAGTCGTGTTAGTTACACTATTTATAACTCAAGAACTGCTGAAACGATTTGGCTGAACATTGATGTGGAGGTAGCTTAGACCTAGGAGACGGTTATAGAATGGTTATAGAATATTTTTTTTATCTCGTCCGACTGCGAGCATCTAGAAAAAAAAATGTTTTGATTTTTTCCATACAAACTGAACGGTCGGAACGAAGTTCATCGGAACAGCCACTTTTTTTTAAAAAAGTCAGTCAATATCTAAATTAGGTACTATTTAACTGTCTGAAGAGTGTAGAGCTTCAATAAGGGGGCAAAACCGCGAATTTTTTTAAAAATAAAACTTTATATCGTAATATATGTATATTATAGCAACTAGATAATAGAAAATAAATAAAATTAGTCCATTGTTGTATTAATGGACTCATTGACTTGAAAGGGTTTAAATCCATTATTTGGATACACAATACGCTTCATTAGTTTTTTAATTTAATTTGTTTATGCGAATCCTCAATAATTATTGCCTAAACCTGCTATTTTATTTAAACAGTTTTACAATAATAAATTAATATGTACGTACATGGAACCTATAATAATAATTAATAAAATAATCTCACAAACATTTCAACGCAAAGTTAATTGATATCAAATAAATAAAACTACTGAATCCAAATGCACATTCAAAATAATAAGCTACTAGCTTTAAATTGATGGTACCACAGGAACATTTTTTGGGATAAAAACTATCTGGTGAATACAAGAACCACAATGTGGTGCGTGAAAGAGATTACACCATTAGAACAGGGGATATGCAAATAAAAAAAAATAATGTCCGAATTTAACAGACATGCGGTTGACCATATATCATCATCTATGTCTTAAGATAAGTTACCCTTGATGTGTGTGCCAAATTTCATTAAAATCGGTTTAGAAGATTTTGCGTGAAGGAGTAACAAACAAACATACAAACTTTCGAATTTATGTTTATTTAGCTTATTGAGCGTTGATTTGAGGTTATATAAAAGGAATCTATGATCATGATCAAATAAAAACTTAGTTAATTAATACTCTTAGTACTTACCCCAATTATTAGCACATTTTAAATAAGTAAAAGATTTTTGTATACTCGCAACTTTGTGTGATGAAAGATTAAACAAGCGACAGCCAGAACAGTCACTGACCTAAGGAGAAATGTCTGAAAATTGTTGGTATTTGCCAAGTTTGTAGATATTGTTTTCAAATGTTGGCAGAAATATCCACTTATTTGGTTATACTAAATCACTTTGTTAAACAGATTATGGACATTTTTATGTAAGAGAGATTAACTGTGAAACGTTTTAAAGGCAAACTGAAAAACTTTCATTATAAAAGGATTTTTCTATGTGAAAGGTTAGCGAAGAAGCACACAGCTCTCCTGATGATAATAGACAACCGTGTCTTATAGACACCATAGATGTTACAGGTGCTTCGCTGTCCTAAGGCCGCGATGGAAGGCCTATGTAGTGCTGGGTACCTTACACTACAGACCAGAACATGATAACGTCGTTATGGCGACAGAAATAGGTAAGGCGGGGGATCTCCATCCGGGCAAGTTGATTTAAACTGTGCTCGCCTCTTACGACCTGCCTGGCACAGAGGCAGATGGTCTTTCACCAGACCATGGTCAGACCAACACAGGGAGACAGATGTACACAAAAGTTTGTCCCAGAGTTCAGTTGGAAATAATAACGCCTTCCATAATATGTTTAGGTATGAACGTTCTTTTATCAGATTCTATAAGCATATGTTTATAATTATCTAAAATACATAAAGGTGTGTCCTACACGTAGGCTTTATGTTACGTATTTTAGATAACTGTTTTGATATCAGACTAACAAAGTAAAAGGAATAAGAAATTGCTATAGGTGAATGAAATATTTCTTGAACGGTTACAGTCGCTAGAAAATGGTTTCACTAAAAATTACTTAAGAGGAGTTAAACTCTACAAGATATGCGCGTCAAAAAGAAAATTGCCGTTTGAATGTACTTCCTATGAAATTTGATTAATTAAAACTGTCGTCTGTAAAGTCGGTTTACTGGCGATAGTTGAACGTGACAACGTCATAAGAACGGAGTCCGATTGTGCCTCTTTGTCGCTCATTCCGCGCTCTCGCTTGCACTTCAAGCCTTAAATGGAACGCCTCAGAGCGTGGTAACGTCGCATGAGCGCG
>NJDD01003944.1:23505-36670 GCA_002245505.1 Calephelis nemesis
TGTGTGTGTGTATTTTTATTAAAAATGTAGAGTTGCAGATAACTTATATTAAAAACCTTTAGATCCCAGTCTCAGGTCAGCAAAGCACCATTAACATCCAAGGTGTCTGTAGGTGAGATTTATTTCTAACCATCTAATCCATTTGATTGCCCCTGGTCTAGTAGTCTGGTATCGGTGTTGACTATATGAGATTTTCTGTTCGATTCCTTGGTGAAACATTTTTTTAAGTTTTCTAATAAAAACAACGTTGCCCGGGGAGGATAAGTGCCCGTTTGACGATAGGCTTGCCACATATCATGTTGGGGAACTAAGTACCTTCGGATAATGGTGGGTGCCTGGTTATACCTCTGCCTATCATTTCGGGGATGCGGGCTTGAAGATACTTATTTCTAACCATCAACTAATCCATGTGCTTCTATCATTGCTAACGATAATCTATTACGTACATTTAGTGTCTTTTTAGAGAATAACTGCTTTTCCTATAGGTATAAATTCATGTAATCAGCTAGTACGAGAACATGCTCACCTTTCCTATAGTTATCTATGAACCTCTCGCAGACAAGAACGAGCCGGGTCGGTTCCTCGGCGAGGGGGTGTCGTTTCGCGCCAAATTGATCGGGGTGTTGGAGGTGCCAGAGGCTCGCGGGGACAGGATGTGTCAGGAAGCGTTGGCGGACCTCAAGATGGCGATCAGGGCGGCTGGGGAACACAAGCAGAGGATACAGGTGCACGTCGCCATTGATGGGCTGCGGCTGCGTGATGATAAAACAGGAGTGAGTATGATTTGTCTTAAGAATAATAAAATAATTTCTGGCTTTGCAGCAGGCTGTCTCTGAATTAAGTGGGACTAAATATCCATGTAGGGATCTGATGTCCCCACCTGCAAGAAGAAGAGTTTATTTAGAGATTACTGGATTTTTCCACCAACACAGTCAGACTAGATATATTCCTCTAACTCTTCGTGCTGATTAATACCACTGCTCGAGTTATTCCTGTCGCTATAACTATAGAGCTTGCCAAGCTTTACACTTTTTTCTGGAGACAGGAAAGCTGGTTACTTATTCAAGCAAGAGGTTGAAGATGCAAGCCTCAGTTAGCAACACGCTGTTAACATATCAGGTGGTAACATGTATTTCTTAACATAACAATTGCAATGGTGTAAGAACGTACATAGTTTGACGCCAAGTCCTTGCAGATGTAGGCAGAGAGTATTGAACGGCACGATCCCTAAAGACTTTCCTAGCTTTCTTTACGTTCAGCACAGTTTTGGAGACACTTGACATCATCTTCAGATAGCACAGATAGCACTTGAGCGATAATAATATTATGGCATATTATGCCTTACCGGTCTACCTTCATATGTCCACATTCGTAGTGTATATTTGTTTTGTCAATCTTCCATCTGCTATTCTTTCCACATTTTGCCGAACTAACAGAAAATTTCCTTACCTATCTTTACATGTACGCTTTCTGTCAATACCACTTTCTCGCTGATCTCGCAGATGCGATCGTTGAGCGTTACTCCACAGATTTTTCGTAACTCTTATTTCGACTATATTTATCCTAATGTTAAAAAACCGAAGACCTGGCTAATTTCTAACGGATTTTTCGTCCTTTAAAATTGCAAAAAAAATTACATGTCGAACAAATCGAAGTATTTCTACATAATGCAGTATCTTGCGAACGAATCGATTTGTACATCTTACAGGAAATTAATTCTAAACTGCGAAGATTACAATTAATTTCTTAGTAAGCTTTTAATTTCCTGTCTCAGGATGTAGATAAATGGGAAACTTTTCTAGGTACACTAAAAATAGATTTCTTGTAACGTAATTTTTATTAAGACAGCATTTTCTGTTCAAAACTAAAAATAACCCTTCCTAGTATATTTCTATGCTCTATCTGATGTGTCGTAATCCGTAATTAATACTAAACAAAACAATGTCAAACAATGAAGGTTATCCACCTCATTTCATTTGATTTTCAATTAATTGAATAAATCCATAATCCGTAATTAATACTAAACAAAACAATGTCAAACAATGAAGGTTATCCATCTCATTTCATTTGATTTTCAATTAATTGAATGAAAAATATAGGAGTCAACATATAACCTTCTTTTTTTGAAGTCGTTTAAAAACACAACGTAACCTAGTGTCAGTATCAGGATCTGTTTCCTTGTTTTTTGCACTGAATAAATTTATACTCCTTACAAATTTCGCCCCGGCAGGTATTTTGTCCCTTAGGTGGAGACTAAAACTCAGGAATCCATCTAACATATCTTTTATGTTATGAGATGGCGAACTAACAAGAATCTCTTCATTCTAAGATGTTTGTCTCGTGGTCTTAGGCGATGTGTACAAGTCCACCGCCTAGCCTACCTCTACTGTGTGGAACATCACAATGTCGAGCACTGAAGTTAAGACGTAATGAATTAATATGGCGATGGTACCAATTCGGACTAGTTACATGATTCTGCAACCAAGTTATGAGTGACTGCACTGAATAACCTTTTTTTTATGATATTGGAAGGCAAACAAGCAGACGTATTTCCTGATGGTAAGAAATTCACGCCGCCTAGAGACACCAAAGGTGGAAATGGTGCGTTGCCAACCTTAAGCCGGGATGTTAGACCTCGAGCAAAAGTAAGTTTACCGGCTACCTTACCCTCCAAACCGCAACTCGTCATGACGTTATGGCGGCAGGAATAGGTAAGGCGGTGGTACCAATCCGGGTGAGTAGCAGCGAAACTCTACCGCCTAATCAGATTTAACGGTGTTAGTGACTTTAAGCCTATGCTCGCCTTTTACGAGCTGCCTGGCAGGAAGGCAGCAATAACAATAACGTATTATTCCTCTTACTACCTAATTTATACCTGTTCCAGGATTCCCTGTACCACCACCCGGTGCACAAGATATCGTTCATCGCGCAGGACATGACGGACTCCCGGGCGTTCGGATACATATTCGGCTCGCCGGATACCGGACACCGGTTCTTCGGTATCAAGACTGATAAAGCTGCTAGTCAAGTGAGTTGTTACTTTTACTCCAGAAACATCAGTGTCATTTCAGCCCAAGTTGTCAATTTTGCACTGAATACTGTAATTACCGTATTATGTATTTGGGGCATTATTATAGTCATACTAGCTGACCCGGCAGACGTTGTTCTGTTATGAAAAAATTGGGGTGAGGTATGAAAAATATTCACCCTCATCACTTAGGGTTATAAAAAATAGATGTTGGCCGATTCTCAGACCTACTCAATATGCTCACAAAATTTCATGAAAATTAGTCAAGCCGTTTAAGAGGAGTATAGGAAGGAACATTGTGACACGAGAATATTATATATAAGATATTTATTATAGGACTTTATTTTTACTGTTTGTCATTAGTATTTATTGAAACTTGTTGTTGTAATGAGATGTTGAACTGAAGAGTTTTTACCCCCGACGGATACAGAGGAGTGTGAGAGTTTAACGTGTTTGTGTGAGTGTGTTTGTGCTTGTGTGAGTGTGTTTATGCATTTATATATTGTTTATGTAACCGCGAGGCTCGGGTTCGATTCCCGACGAGGGCAGGCATTTGTGTGATGAACATTTAGATGTCTGCATTTCCGGGTCTGGGTGTTTATTAAATTTATTCTGGTATCTATTTAAGTATTTCTGTGTATTAGAATCGTTGACTAACACCCATAACACAAGCATATAATTTGCTTACTTTGGGGTTAGATTCAATTTGTGTGATTTGTCCAAGGATATTTATTATTATTATTTATTATTATTTTATGCTAGTGTGAGTGTGCGTGTGTGTATGACATCATAATTTTTGAAAGAAGGGAAAGATTTTGATGTGGTTTTTTGTTCTAAAGCTGACGTGACCGATATGGTTCTTAGTACATAAGGTATAGGTTTTGTCGGGGGATACTATTTTTTTATTTTGATACTATCTTCACCTATTATTTAGAACTTGAAAAATCTTGTATCTATTTAGTATAGCCTACTCGTTATTATTTCATGTTTTTTTTAAATTTATTTACCTGTAAACTTGGTCAAACTTTCACAGTGAGTTATTAGTAAATTTTGATAACCAATACATACTGATTATAACAATAATCGTTTTTTTGTCTTTTAAATTCAGAATGCGTCCTTTGTTGAAATGTACTTAAATCATTAACTTAGTAAATTAAAAAAAAAATACAAATTCATTAATTTAGTAAATTAAAAAAATAAAAAGTCATTAATTCAGTAAATAATAAAAAAATATTTTATTACAGGTAGTTATAGCTATGAGAGATTTATTTCAAGTAGTATTCGAATTGAAGAAGAAGGAGGTAGAAATGGCGAAACAACAGCTGGAGGGGAAGAGTGTGACGAGTGGGTTGTTAAGACATACCGCGAGCACAATTTCAGAGACCAAATCAAAGGTATAAACGATTTTATTGATACTGGATCTGGAGGAGAGCGACTAGTACTAGAATGATTATAATTAAGCGCAGTAAATCTGCTTAAACGGACTCCAATATTTTTTTAGGTACCAAGTCGCGAATTGATAGTTTTTTTTATGGAAAGATAGCTAAAAATTTCAAGATGGTCCCACAGAAATTCTATCAATATTTTCTAGTTACTAGTATATTGCATAATTTTTTTTGTTTATGTAAACTACCCCATCAATGAAGAAGTCTAAATTATTTTTTAACTATCCCTCGAAAAGCACTAGTCAGATAATGATCACATTTATATGGGACCATCTCGGAACCATGACCTACCTTTAAAATATAGTCATCAATGCCGTTTCGTAATTGGCCGAGTAATCGAGTGACAAACATAAAAAGTACCTACGTACAAATTTTGTTAAATTATGCGATTTTTAATATGGTATTTAAAAAAATGAAAAATATTGTAATTTGGTACGTATTTTTACAAGATAGAAAACAAGCATTTGAATTCCCCGATGAAAAGAGACAACCATCGATTAGACTCTGTAGATGTTACTGGTGCATTATCTTACGACTGGGTCTTTGGGCACTTGTGCAAGTCTTTCGTCTGCCATACCCTCTATCATGGAACAAGACAATGGTAAACACTGACGCTATAGCGACCAGGGTAGGTAAATCGTTGATATTAATCTAGTAGAGGTACTGCACAGCCCTCTACCACCTATTTATGACTGTGTACGCTGGTGGAATGACAGCACCGGTGAGCGAAGGGGTCGTCATGTTCCGACCTGTTAACATATCAATACTGTGTTTACACATATAGCATAAGGCAAGAGTAAAACAATAATAAAGTAACCCAAGGAATTTGTTTGAGTGAACAATCATCAAAACAATAAATAGTCCATTGTATCTCGTGACACTGCATGCTTGTGTCCGACGGAAATATCGGAATTCAAGAAAATGCCTCGGAAACTGCTACTATCGCCGAAGGTTTCTGCGAAACTTCTATCCAGAGTGAGTTACACTATTGTCAGAAATGCTTAAGAACATCCGGAATACAAGAAGAAAGTGTTTAGTTAAAAGTCGAATTGGATATAGGCGTTTAAAAAGTGAAGATTTTTTGAGAGTATGTTTTTTTATGTACAGAGCGAATACACATTTTGACAATTACGCAGTATATATTTACGACAAATTTCAACCCATTTACAGATCTATACCAGTCATTTGTTGCCAATATATTTCTGTTAAAATAAGTTAAATAAAACAATCATTGAAAATAAACATTAAAGAAAAATAAAGAAAGAAGAAAAAATATTTATTTGCGGAAAATGAGTGTTACAAACATGTTACAAAAATATTTAAGCGTTCCAACATATTCTACCAACTTGTGGTGTGCAAATATTTTTTATCTACCGTAAACAACCACCGTTTCCAACCTAGCCAGACAGAAGAAGAAACGGCAAAACATTAGTTGCCTGGTAATTGATCTACAATAGCACTATTATTAGATAGATTATTAAAATTAACAGTCAATCTTTACTTACAAAAACATTTGATTCTTGAAACTATTAAATTTAATAAAATAAAACCCAAAATATTCGTTCCTCCATTCGGACACCATCTCAAAGTTAGTTTAAAATTTAATTCCCAAAGTTATATCTTTTTAAATGGTTTACAGTTTAAATATGTTATTAAAGTTAACTCAACCTAGGTTTCTATTGTTTAAAATGAAAAAACTTTATTTAACAGATATGAGGAACAGTCCGCGCGGATGTCGGTCTTCGCGTGATAAAACTGAAAAATTAAGATTTTTTTTGTACATATTGTTCCAGGGTAAAAAGTATCCCATTTTATGCCCAGGATAATAAGGTATACTTATAACAAGTTTCATCGAAATCGAACCGTTAGTTTTCACGTGGTGCCTTTACATGCCTTTGAGTTTGGTATCGATCCAGTAAGATGCTATTTATTTTTCAATATTTTCAATGTACAGAATTGACCCTTCTACAGATTTATTATATGTGTAGATATGATAAATCACGCAGCCCGCGGTTTTATATAATATTTTCTTTTACTTATTATATTTTTTTTATTTCAACTTACATTTTTCTCTATTTTCTAGTTTAGCTTTAGATGTAAAAGCTAATTCGTTAGATATAAATATGGAAGAAGCTGCAAGCAAAAAGTATTTTTTTATCGTAGGGACGTGCCGACTCCATCGCCCGCTAATGGATTCTATTTAGGTTCATGGATCTATTAGTACATTCATTCAAAGTCGGGCTTGCAATTACCCTAGACTGATCTTTACATTTTCCAACTACCATAAAATAAGTTCAGACTATAGTTCTTCTATGATAGGCTTAGGCAACAGGGTTTACTTCGTGTCTGAGTATAATGCTTATAGCTTATAAATCCTTTCCAGAGCGTACCCTCCACTGGCGAGAGTAGTTCGTCTACTGCAAAGCCGCCAGAAGGTGGTTCTGAGGGGGGAGTCGCAGAGCTCGTCGATTTAGAACAAGAGTTGAGCTCGTTAAGGAGAGGGCTCACTCAGGTGGAGGGACTAACCCCGTCTTCTGATCCATTTGGAGATTCATTCATTGTGCCGTTACAAGGAACCAATGTACGTTTTTTTATTTGTTCTATACCTACTAGCTGTTTACTCGCGACTTCATCAGAGTAGAATAAATTTTCATTCAAACTTTCATCCGCTACGTAAATCATCTCTAGAGGGTTGTTTTTTTAAAAAAGTAGCCTATTTTTTAATTTTGAAATCGGGTCTTAATTTACATGCTTATTAAATTTCATCACAATTAGATAAGCGGTTTAGCCGTGAAAGAGCAAGATACTGACAGACAGACTTTTATATTTATAGTATTGGTATGGATTACTCGCTGATTTATTAGCCCTGCCCTTACACTTAAAGCTATCTTAAATGTGCCCGATTGTAGATGTAGGTGTTGTAGATGTCGCAAATGTCTAGCTGCTTAGGACTTTACTAGGCTATTTAATTATAGACAGCGAACTAGCACACGACTCTTCGAATGGTAAGAGACAATCGTGGCCTTTAGACACTATAGATGTTATAGGTGCAGTCACGTGGCCGTAGTGTTAGGTTTAATGCACAAACTGGCTACCCTCCGGACTGGAACATGTGTCATACACTTGTCATATCACGACAGAAATAGGTAAAGTTACGGGACCGGTCAAGTTGCATAGCACAGCTAGCACCCTGTGCTCGCCTATTACGACATGCCAGGTAAAAAGGTCGATGGTCTATTCCACAAAGGGAAGATGTAAAATATGCTGTGTACGTACGGGTATTCGCTACTTAACTAACGGGTATACACTACTTAACTAACTAAACTGTTTATAATTTAGCTTCTTTTTTCTACGATAAAAGTACAGTTACAATTTGTGAAAGTTTAAAGATGTCTAGCAATAGATGACATGTTTCAGTGTTGCTCCGAATTTAATCAGACTAATGAAAATTAGTATATAAGTTTTATTGTTAACGTTCCAAACTCCATCGTTTCTATATTGAAAGCATGAGCTAAGAAAATTTCAGCTTTTATAAAATGGCGAAGGTTTGGCTGTTTAAAAATCCCGGGCTATTACTTTAACAGTATGCATTGTTTCGACGTAATTTGCCTATAGATTCAGGTTAGAGTTCCAGATCCAGACACACAACCAAACATGAACTGGTACACTTGTACAAATACGAGTACATACTGTTAAAATTCATAAGATAGACAATTTTGTTCCTTATTTAGCCTTGAATTAGCTTGTTAGACTCACAAACGACTTTTTTTATGATATTGGAAGCAAACTAACAGACGGATTTCCTGATGGTCAGAAATTCACGCCGCCAAAAGACACCAAAGGTGGTAATGGTGCGTTGCCAACCTTAAGTCGGCATGTTAGGCCTTGAGCAAAAGTAAGTTTACCGGCTACCTAATCCTCCGAACCGGAACACGTCAACAACAAGCGCTGACATCATGGCGACAGGAATAGGCAATGCGGTGATACCAATCCGAGCGAGTCGCTGCGAGACTCTAATACCTAGTCAGAAGTCTCGGTGTTAGTGACAGTAAGCCTATGCTCCCATTTTATGAGCTGCCTGCAACAGGCACAGCAACTTACCTTCGCAAATTGTCTATTCTGTAAAGGAGCCCTGACCAATACGTGGAAAACGAACATGTTAATATAATAGATCACGATTAGTATAACGGATAACCTATGTTTTATTTTGTGTCATAGTCTAGCGCCAAGCTACATAACGTCATGACCTTTATTGTCATCTGAAATTGTTTAATGATTTTTTTTTATTCATTTGGAATTAAATAAATTGATAGTAAAATTAATAGACTTTTAAGCGTGAATGTGTTTCTGTCCTTTTTACCTTGTGTACTATTGGTTTGTTTCAGAGAGGTCTCCTCCCTCCGCCCCCAGGAACATTGAGCAGAGGTCGTACCACCCCCGCCAGGAGTACGTTTAGCCCGAGCAAGCCGAATTTACCGTTCGATCTGTCCGCGGTGGCAGGAGACTTTGAACCGAAGCCCGCCTCTTTAGTGGATAGTCTACCAGAACCTACGGTGAGTTTCAAATTTTTGTAGCGATAATCAATGTATAAGTAGTAGTTTCTTCTTGTTATATTAATTTGAATCTCACGTGTTTTGTGTAGTATATGAAGGTAAACCAGCTTTTGGATTATAAGAATAAGTTGCCCGTTGCAGAGTATTTGATTATCTTTAATATTGTTTTTATTGTACGTCTCTTGATAGTTTTATGGCATTACGGCGAAATGGCTCAAATACGGCAGATTTTCTATATGGGTTGCTTATATCAAAATTCCTTAAAAAATTTCTCCTTTGTGGTCTAGTGGTCTGGTATCGGACTGGACTTTTAGAGGTCCCGGACTCGAACCCCGTGTCGGGCAACAATAAAAAGAAAATGTGTATTTTCAATTTTCTAATAAAAATGATGTTGGTCGGGATCGGTATCACGTTGAGGGACTTGTGTCTTCGGCTAGTCGTTGTTCTGGCTCTGCCTAGCTCTTCGGGGATACTTTTTTCTTTAAAAATTGTAGATTTTTACCATAATTATTAAAACGAACATTTTTTTGTGTTTCTTATTAAATAATTTTCTCCTATTTATTTAACTTTAACTTTAATAAAAATTCACAGAAATCTTATAATATTTAATACAAAGAAAAATATTGTTACTTAAACAATGTCTTTTGCAACTCTCTCACAATTTCATGTTCTTAGGTTAATTAGATCTTAAAAACTAGTTCTATCTCCTAAAATATCTATGATGCACTAATTTTGTTTATGTTTTAATTATTAAGTTTTCTAGGTTAGAGTGTTTAAAAGAGAGCAGACAACAGACTACAAGTTTGTAAATACTTAAGGTGTTTTAATATTTGTTCATCATTAAACTATCATCCTAGTATTTTTGAATCATTGGTAATACTAATTTGGTGGAAATTATAATAACTTTCTTTATATTAACCATAACATATTATTTTCAATATGACGTTTCAACGATTTATTATGACGTTCCAAATATTTTTATTTATGTGTTTTTGCACTCGCTGCACTATCATCGAACAAGTATTATAAATGTGATGATAAATTTGTTTTCTGTTCTTTTTATCGCAAAAGTTAAATATGAATTACTTACATTGTGTCAAGTTTTCTTCAGCATTAAGTGACGTCATCAACTTAGCCTTCAACAAACAAAAACGTAGAAAATAGAAATCCTGCGTAATTGCTCAAGTCAACATTAATACTTTTTTTTTACTGCTTTAATTTTTTAATAATATGAAATAAAATAAATATTATCAAATATATTACCAAAACTCTTCTTCTTAACTGACTTCAAAAACTTGTTTGAATGTTCTTATTTTTGTTTTTGTATGTTTGTTATGTGAGTACGCAGCCAACAACGAATCGATTTTGATGGTACTTTTTTGATAAGGCAGGTCACGTTTTCGAGGAGGTTTTAAATTGTATCCTCTATGTCATTCCGATGTATAAATTGTATCCTTGTAAAGTTCCATCTAAATCAATGCTATAGTTTTTGCGTAAAAGAGTAAAACCATCCATCCATTTTCACAAACTTTCCCATTTATAATATTAATATGATATTATAGACACGATGATATCTGTACCCTAGTTATATGAGGTCTTTGTCACGTCTAAAAACCCCGCCAACGTGTTTCAAAAGCTTATTATTTATTACTAAACGGTGAAGGTCTTTCCATTTTTTCTAGCTATCATACACCCAGCGTGTTCCGCGTTTGTGGTGCAATTCTACCCAAGAATTGTATGATGCCTGTTGCAGGTGAGCACACACGCCACGTCGACCAGCTCGTCGGTCAGTTACGACGTATTCACGGACCTAGACCCCCTCGGCACCGGCCGGAGTAAACCTTACGTTGACAAAAAACTCTTCTTTCAGGAGCTCAAAAACCCACCCAAGAAAGTACTCAAAGACCTCGTTCCGACGACGCATTCGCTCCTGTCCGATTTAGTGCAAGTCACCACTGAATCTAAATCGGACACTTACGGCCCGGCGACCACTATGACGTCACTCTCTCGACAATCCGGAGGAACGGTCGCCATAGCCAAGGCTAGTCAGGGGACGGTGTTTTCGAGTGGATTCTTTACCTCCGATCCCTTCGCGGAGACGGATCCGTTTGATAATACGGATCCGTTTTCCGATTCGTTCAAAGATGATCCGTTTACGAGCATGCAAGAATTTCCCAAACTGAGCTCGTTACGCACGGAGGAATTTAAAACGAAAATATTAAAGGAGTTGGCAGATTCTGAGCCTTGTTTAGACGCAGGGAAGAACGTGTTTAATGGACCTCTGCAAGTTACGCTGCCTCCGGAACCGGCGCCGAAATCGCCGAGGCTTCAAAGACAGGTATTATCTATTTCTAATTTATTTAAAAAAGTGAGTACTCTATAAATATATTATGGAATAGTCTTAATATTACGTCCAAACAAAAATAAAAAAATATCTTGGGACCTTTTCTATGTATTCTATATTTTTGTTAATATTTTTTCCCAAGTCTATGCATGATACAAATTTAAAAGAGTTGTAATTGTAAAAATACATTCCAGAAAAAAATATTTGGGAAATTATGCTAAAACAAAAAATTAAAACATGTTACTTGACTAAACTAATAATATTTAGTCTTAATATAACAGATATTATAAAAAAGTAAGCCTCCTAAAAAAGTACGCCATTCATTAAAGTACAATAGTAGTAACACATTTGTTTTAACACCAAACTTGCTATAAGTTATGTATGTTAATTAGTTAGTTACCAATATTCAAGTTGGAGGTGGCGTTAAATTAACGAATACAAACTGATTTTAGATAAACAATTAACTAGTTAACGATGTGCATTATTCGTTCAATGTGTTTATTCTATCAGTCAGAGTGAAAGAAAAGCGCTTTCAATCGTTATGGTAAAAACATAAAACCGAATCAAACTTTAAAACTGTTCTAGTGAGATATGAAATGAGATTATTTTATTTGCGGAATGTTTGTATTTATAATTTACTAAATATATTTTATTAAAAAGACTAATAAATTCAAATATTGAGTGCCATCGACATTTAGATTTCTGTATTTCTAAATCTGGGTGTATATTGAGTAGTACTGAGTATGTGAGTATCTAATTATTTCTCTGTACTTGTATCGTTGACAAACACACATAACATAAGGTTTAACTCATGCATTTGTATTTTGTGAGAATAATTAATTTAATTAAGTAAGTATTTAAATATTTGCATGCTCTATGTTTTTATGATTAAATATTTTTGGTATGACTTCGGAATATTTTGAAAAAGGTTTTATTTTTATTTCATTTCAGTAACTTATCACACTCGACACGTCCAATGATATAAACTAACGACCTTTCCACTACAAAAGTATTAATTAAGACTGGTTTTACTAGTTTGTTGACACAACACAAGCATTTAGTTTTCTTGAGGTTTAGGTTCAATTTGTGTGATTTCTTTAAATATGAATATTTAATAATATAAATTATAATATAGATAAATTCTCGAGTTCGAATATAGGCTACATGTTTTTACAGAACTCTAATTTAAAGAATGGAGAATAAAAATTTGATTGAAAATCGCAGACATAGTCGCGGGTAAACAGCTAGTATATTATAGATTCTAAACTCTCCGATTATTGACAAATATGTAAAGACATCAATGGTACCATTTTGTTTTCACATGTTTTATTTAATTGCCTTCACAGTTAACAGGTATAAAGACTAGTGGTCGCCCGTTGGTTGAAATTCGACCATATTAAATTTTAATATCTTTTTGATAAGAACGCCATCTTAATTTCTCAAGAGTCAAGACCAACTATTTTGTTTCCAAACTTTTTAGGGCGCCATTTATGAGCTTTTATTGTAATCATCAATGTATTTGTTTGTGTGTGTCAAACGCATGGTAGTATGGGTAAGGTGTTATTTATGGATTTAATGTACTTTATATGCATTATTATTGAAAAATATAAGCGTTTTGCATTTCTCCTACACGTAAACTATAAGTGTGCCAAAATGTATGTTCTTGCGTCCGCGCAATTTTCGTAAAAAGGGGTCCAAAGTTTTGTCATTACGTATTAATATATAGATTTATTGGTAACAATAACAGTTGACACACTTCCAGAAAACGGAGTCGAGCTCGGTCCGTCAGCGGCCG
>NJDD01003944.1:36720-50238 GCA_002245505.1 Calephelis nemesis
GAAGCTGAGCGACCCGCCCCCGCGGCCGCCGCACGACCCCGACCCCGACCCCGACCACCACCCCGACGACACGCCGCCGCTCCCCAAACCTGCGCGGAAGAAGGAGCCGCTGGTAGTGACGCATTTATTTATTCAAATCAAATCATTTTTAGTATTTTCTATTACTAAGTTTTAATAAAATCTTTTTGGACATATTATTTGCATCGGGCTGTTGTCGACACCATGGAAAAGTGACATTTTGAAAATTTATTTTAAAAAGCAAAAAAAGCAGTTTTCTACCACTTTGTATTGATTTTCTGTCCGAATGGAGCAAATCCAATTGAACGTTCTCAGTCAGGAAATTTAGATTTGATTCGATTCGAATTGAAATCGACACTTTTTAAAAAGTGAAGCTCGCAACTTTTGACAACTGCACCAGGTTTTGTGGACGATCAAAATGCTCAGCCCGAGTCATCATTATTTAATTGGACTGGACTGAGCAACAAGAGCTGTCTCACAGGGAAAATCTTAGGACCGTAAGGCTCTGGACGAGCCTTACGTTTCCAAGATTTTCGTCAATACTTGTAATAGCTTCTACAATTTGTTCTACGCTGTACATATAGACAAAATTACAGGGCATCGTCATGAATGTAATAACGACAGCTGAGGACAATAGTAATGAGATTAATAAATAGGGACAATAACAAGAGTGACAGAATTCCAACTTGCGGTACACCCACAGTGATTAAGCATTAGCATTTATTTCACCTATTCAAATTGCCTTTCGATGACCACACAAATAAAACGAAAATCAATTAGTGGCAGTGAATGACAGTTTCAAATGTTGAATATTGTAAGTAAAATATCGTGCAATGGTGATCAACGGCGTTGAAAGCGTTTAATAAATTAAAATAAGCAATATGACTCAAATGGATGAAAAGTTAAATGAAAGCTTTACGATTCTTTATTTCAAAAGATAGCATTCTAACATGCTGCTTCTCTGATAAAAGTGACCAAAAGACACGATAGATATATTACCTAAGATTATAAGTGCGTCGCTATTCAGTGGCCGCGGTGTTAGGCTTAATGTGGGAATCTGCCGGCCACCCTATCTTCCAGACCGGCACATAACACTGTCAGCAGGAATAGGTAAGGCGATAGATCCCTACCCGAGTAAGTTGCTTCACAGCACTCTAGTCTTCTCAGTAGTCTTGTGGGTACTGTTCCATGTAACATTTGCTTGGCTCTCACGAGCTGTCAGGCAAGACGGCCAATAGTCTATACTACACAAAGGTCCCGGACCAATACAGTTTATCTTCTGTTACTTTAAGTGGCGCCGTGGTTGTACTGTAACCGAATGAAACCAGATTGAAAGGATTTTATGTTAATTACCGGTCACTAGCAATTTCGGCACTAAAAAGTAGGTCTAAAATGAGAAGTAAGAGTGTTATTCCAAATTTGATTTTCCGTAGTATTTTACATCCATTAAGGCTTTACAACAATCAAACAAAACCAAAAAAAAATAGTGTAGCGAGCTACTTGGTGTTTTAGGATAAGAAAAACCACAGTTTGACCAAATTCATCATCATCAACCGCATGCAAAATAGAAAATGAAGATAAGGAAAAAAACTGTAAACGTCACTTTCACTATTCTAAGGCTGGATTCTTCTTCACGTCGGCAATCTGCGGGATCTACATCTCGACCTTGCAATCTTTACAAAGAATTTCTACAGTCCGTCTATCTGTAGATGTGCATCAAATCACTTGGACGTCTAATGAACTCGGAAAATAGTTCTAATGTCTGACCTAACAGTGATATCCATCGTGATGTTCCGGGATTTATCATACTATCATAATTATCACCCACGAGATCGCGAATTTAGTTGCTCTCGCCGGTCCAGTCGCTGAGTCTGAGTTGATATGAATGACTGAGTTGCCTTCTTCTGAATAAATATATTGTCTTCTGAAGAAGTATGAATGTATATCCCTTATCCAGGCTGACCGCAGCTCGAAGCCGCGGGCTGTAGGTCGGGTGGAGAGTGCGACCCGCAGTAGCTCGGACGAGTACCTGGCGCCCGCCCCGCCGCCGCTGCCGGCCGCGCGCCGGCTCGACATCACGCTCAGCCAGCTCCTCACCGCCTCCGTTGATGAACTGGCCGCAAGGTACTATCAGTTCCAAAACTCTATGCACTAGTTTCCATGTAAACTGTACCTTATTCATGCATACACTTTTTGAACTAAATGTTATAAAAAAATTGTATTTTCTATTTTTTTTGTCTTTTGTAATAAAATCTCGATATTATTTCGGTAGTAACATTTACAGTATTCAACTGTTAATAAATTTCGCCGGGTTTTTGAAAATTAAAAAAAATTAAGAACAATTGCGTGTTGTGATTTCAGACTACGGGTCCCTGCCGCTACACTTTCGTCCATGACGCTCCCGCAACTGACAGAATATTTAAGGTCGTACGTTGCGGCGGAAAATGAGAGAGCGGTAAGCATATTATGAGAAATCATTCTTCACTAGTGTTACTTAATTTTATTTTTTCAGGAATTACGCTTCAACAACCAATGAGCATACAAAATTGGTTTTATCCTGATACGCTAGTAGTGTGAGAGAGAAAAATTTTAAAGGCGTCAGTCAGCAATATCTGTTTAAAATAATATTAACTGTTAAACGATGCTTAGTCTCTTATTAAAAATAATGATTATTTTAAGAAGGTAGATTAATCACAGTCAGAAAAAAAGAAGTTGTAATTTTTAATAGGAAGTAGCAATATTTGGCTTAGCATTTGTAATTTCTTTGCGAGATGTCAGTCGCTCATTTGACATTCCCCACATCTGTTTACTGAGAGCCAGTCTGCGAGTATCGGATGTTTCATTGATGGAAGTTCTGATAAGATAAATGTATATTGAAAGAAACAAATTGTTAGTATTTTTAAATTATTTTTTTTTTACGTCCTCTATCGTTTTTAGCACATCCACGTAGATCCGTCCATGCGGGTGGAAAAAGAAAAAGCACCGCCTGCTCTATCTATAACAATACCAGAAAAACTTCAAGTACTACCGCCCGCAATTTCAGAATTCAAATCACAATTCGAGGACAATTTTACGCCAACTGAAACTACGGACACTTTTGTTGCTAATTTTGATGATTTCGACAAAAAAGCAAACTCAAGTTATGACAGATATGCAGTTTTTAGGGAAATCCAAGAGCAAGAATTAAAATCCACAGTTATAATAACGGCAGATGAAAATTTAAAACAGGAAGATGACAATGAACTAGCCAATATAGATAATCTGATAAAAACAGAAGAAGAAAATATAGAGTTACGCAAAGAACTTGATAAAAGTCCGCTGAAAAGTTTGGACGAGTTGACGATTGATTCTTTTAATATGTTCAGGAATTCAATCAGTCCCAAACCCATTGATGAAAAGATTGAAGACATAAAAACTGTTATGAAAAATTTAAATTTAGAAAGAACAAGGAGTAGCGTTTCTCCGCGCGATAATGGTGTTGCAGATAATAAATCAGAAGATAATAGTGATAGATACGCAGCACTACGTGAAATAACTATCACAGAACCACCGCAAGATGAATTTGAATCGTTACCGCCGGAAGTACCCAAGGAGAGAAAGAAATCCGACGAAAAATCCGATGGCTTTGATAACTCTGACTTTTTTGATTGCATAGATAATACGTCATTAACGTTTTCACATGTAGAAGATGCTTTCAGAAAGAGTCCTATAGTGAAAGAGAGAGAGTTGGAAGAAAAGAAAGTAGAAGAGAAGAAAGAGTCAATACCAGAAGTAGTTTCTGTGCGTGAGCTGCAGCCACCAGTGCGGCTTTCGGCAGGGTCAATAAGCGACGTTGCTAGTGGATCGTCACCAGATACTAAAGGTACTTACGTTTTTTCCCAAACACATATGTTATATCTCATATGTTATTAAATATTTTATTAAATTAGTCTATCTTAAACTAACACGTTTCATAATAAGTATAAATTACTATTTGAGAAAAGATTAAGATCATTTATTAATTAACTTATTAACAAAAACTGACTGGACTTCAGTTCTGTCTACGAAGCAATTTAAGCTTCAAAGGAAACGTTAAACTTTAATAGCGTCTATTGAAACGTTTCAATCTACACATGAGACGTAAGAGACTTAACATTCCTTAAGATTACAACGTTTAACATTAACAACGATTAACATTGACGCATTCATGTCAAAGGAGAATGTAACAAGATGAGAAAGACAAAGTATGTTGTAGTGGTGGGAGTGGGTGCGGGGCTGAGCCGGCTGGGGTGGGCGGAGGGCTGGTCCTCGGACTCCCGCGACTCCGAACCGCGAGCGCGCCGCCGGCAACATCACCGACACACTGCTGGTACCTCACCTCACACTACACGCTTGTTTGCATAGGGATAGGACGATTCAATCCCACGCAACTCGATTCTAAATTAAAGCAGGTCAATTTAATATGTCACATTTGACAAATGTCAATCTCTCTAAATGCTTGTCAAAAAAAACATAAAAATGCATTGTTTTGACAATTAGTACAGCAAATATTACGTATTTTAAAATGCACAGGTTAAGCAAACCTGCAATACTAACTTTGAATAATAAAATAATATTACAAAGATACAGTGTCAACTTTCGATGAACATTCAAATATGATCTATTAAATTGACACTACTTTAAATTACTGAAGCAACCAATTACATAGACTGTACTCATCGACTTAACTTTTCCTACCGCCGTGACGTCATAACTTGTCATTACGCAGGTTTCCGTTTGGGGGATAGATAGAGGAGTACGTCAAATCGAACGCGATGTTGTAGAGATATGGATTACCTTTGGGCTGTCATGTGTCAAATTGCTACATTTATCTTTAGAACATTTTATTAAGATGTTTTTTGAGTTTAAATTAACTATAAGAGTCAAACTACGTGCCGTTTTATAAACTGAAGAAAAAAAAAACGGTTAACGGTAAAGCTTACCCAAAACACACAACAAATGGATATGATCCATTTTTATTATGTTTAGAAAGGAGTTTGTTTCACAGACGTTTGTTTTTTATTAGAATTTTTATTAAGAACTTTCTTCATTCATTCTTAGCCTTTCAATGTTCCTGACACGCTGTATTAATACTATTGTATTTCCTCTTTTACACAGTTTAAGATAGGAATTTAAGATTTATTGCATCGTTCGCGTTGGTCGAGGGGGCACCGTACACACCTAATATCACCGATCAACTGCGAGGCTCGGGTTGAATTCCCAATAAAGGCAGGCATTTGTGTGATGAAAGTTTAGATGTCTGCATTTCTAGGTCTGGGTGTTTTGGTATATTTTTAAGTATTACTACATATAGGTATCGTTGATACCCATGACACAGGCAAATAATTTGCTTAATGTGGGTTAAGATTCAATTTGTGTAACAAATCCAGAGATGTTTATAAATTCCACCGACAAAAAATGGGGTTGTTACAGGCTTTTTCGAAAACATTCTAAACTATATACACCGACATACGTTAATTTCGGTCTATAATATCCCGGTGTTTCAAAAATCTATAAATACATGACTAAACATTAGTTTAGTCATGTATTTATAACATTAGTTTAGTCATAGTAAACATTAGTTTAGTCATGTATTTATAGATTTTTGTAATGTTCTGGGGCATTACCATAAACGCTTATAGCAGTAACATTTCCACGTTGCTAAATGTAAAATGGTTGTCTATTTCTTCGATGACAATTAGTATTATTGAAATAGTATTGTTTTAGGAGCTTATGGTGTTAACCCCCCTAATTCTTAAATAAAAGTAAATATAGGCGGTAATTTTGTTGCGCGCTCACTAAACTATTTTTAAGTTATTGCTATCAAATTCCAACGAAAGTAATAGAAAGGGTCAAAACGCTCAGAGCTGTCAGATTAGTCTGCACACGACATTTATACAGACGATTAATCTACATATACGTCGAAAAACATTAATTAAAACTTCACAATTTGATATGTTCAGACTAATCTCACATGCCTAAAATATTCCATCTCTTTTGTTTTCGTTTCATTCGGAAAAGATAGCATGCATATAAAATAAGTTTAGTTTGTGCTCAGCTGGATCACCACCATCATAAAATAAAATAACTTTACCGCATTTCCATACAGTCCAAACTTCATCATCGTCTCGAGATGTCTCACCCTGGGATGAGGAACCCATGCCGCGGCCGGCCACACACCACAGAGAATCCAGGTTTGTAAAAATAACTTTTACAACTACCCGCCTCAGATCTTCTTGTCTAAGTTGTATGCGTTGCTTACAATCAATCTTCTATTTAACGGTATATTATTAACTTACGAATCTTCTATTTAACGGTATATTTAACTAGTAGGGCTACCAACTCTCGAAAGCACTGACCCTGGAGAATTTTGACAAATCGGAGGCCGCATTGAATGAGGAGAAGGCATTGAATTTATATTTTCATTGCTTTCAAGCAACATCTAATATTTAAAGGGTTTTTAACAAAATTATAAAAATGTTTTACATGAAAATTCGCAGTTTGTTAATATTTGTAACTGTTGACTAAGGCGGTAAATTTAATTTTTTTAATTTGTAATAGTAAGGTGATTAGCTTAAGAAATTTAAGGATTTATAATCAGTTCTCTTTTTAAAGTTTAAATGATATTTTTTTTTGAAGATAATATATATTAAACTAATTACAGGCACAATTCATCTGGTTCACGAGAATGTTTGGACTCAGGTAGCGGTAGAGAAAAGGAGAAAAAACGGGACAAAAGAGATAGAGACGTTAGTAGAGATGGTAGGGAGTCAGCAAGAGATAGAAGAGACTCCGGTAGTGGGCGAGACAGACGGGAACTTAGCAAAGACAGAGAACACAGGGACCATAGAGATGTGAGAGATAGAAGGGATCGCAGAAGTAGAGAAAGAGAAAAAGACACGTGGACCAGAGAGAGGAATTACAGTAGAGAAAGGGAATATAGAGATTCGAGAAGTAGAGAAAGATCAACCAAAGATTACAGGGATATAGATAGACATAGGAAACCTAGGCGTTCGTATGATGACGATGAGTTAGTATTTTTGAATTAATCAAGTGTTTTAGAGGAGATATATTTATAATTATTATATTAAGTGGAATTGTTTTTTAAATAACTTAAATCTTTACATCAAACCCTTAAATCTTTTTAAATATTTTTCTATGTTTTATAATAATTTTCACTTTATTTAACCATCAAAAAAGTATCTTCACACCCATATCCCCGAAGAAGTAGGCGATGCACAACCAAGACACCCACGGCTAGCCTAAGGTTTGCCTAAGGTTTCAAATCCCACAATGTGATAAGTGGCAAGCCTACCGCCAACCAAGCACCTATTCAATCCCGAGCAACATTTTTTTTTATTTGTTTTGCCTGACCCAGGAATCGATCCTGGGACTTCATGATGTCAAGTTCCGTTTTGTTTCACGTTGACCGGATAAAAAATGCGAAAACGGAACTTATCACACACTTTCACATTTATAAATTTAATAGCTGTAGCGTGTAACTTCGCATTCGCGTGTAAGTGTTTAGCTCTCTGAAAACTCGATCAGATATCGGGGTATCTGATAGTATTCTTCTGCTTCTTACTTTATGGCTTTTTACAACTGCCGTGTGTAGTTTTATTTTGCCAGTATCTAAGTGAAGCATGGTTCAGTAGTATCTTAACACGAAAATCTTGAGTTTTCAGTTTTTGTTTGGACTAGTGATCGCCTATTAGTCGAAATTCGACCACAATAAACTAATTATAAGTTATTCAATATAAATTATTAAAATTTAATGTATATAAACGCCATCTTCATCTATCAAGGCCAACTACTTTGTTCCAAACATTGTGAATATAGTTTGTGCGCCATTTGTGATCTTATATCCTTATCAATATATTTTTTGTGTGTGTCAAATGCATGGTAGTATGTTTAATGATATTTTTTTATTTAATGAACTTTATAAGCATTATTATCCCAAAATATTAGCTTCTGCACTTTTCCTACACGTGAACTATAAGTGTGCCAAATTTCATCCTCCCCCGTTTTTGTTTTGCAATTTTCGTTCAAAGTGGTCCAAAGTTTTTGTTTCAAATTATGTTTATCCTTTAATCTACCACCTAAAACTAATTTTAGCCATACCGCACAACCCAAAACATCACAGACAATACAATCCCTGTAATGAGTAGTCTATAGTGTATAATAATAGTATTACAATTTCAGTTACAGTGACGGTTGTGGGTCAGGAAGGTCGTCACCGCGAGACCGGTGGCACGAGCAAAGGTGGAGACGGGATGGTGAGTTCTATTGGTTTTACGTATAAACAAATTATTTTTCCTTTATGTTATTCCATTTTATATTAGCCACTTAGTATCAGTTTTAGAAAAGAGCAACTGCACCTTCTTGCTTTTTTTTCTCCCAGAGGCGGAGTTCGAACCGATAGAAAAGTAGCTTTATTTTGAACTGAATGAATAAAATGCTTTAATTTCTTTTTGATGCAATTATTTATCTCTCCAGTGTTTTATAATTTTTCATGTTTTAAAGATTTAAATATAATATGTATTCGTTTTGCGAACTCATTTCTCATTTGACATATTTTTGCACCTCTACAATCATTTCAACTGGATGCAGGCTGGCTGTTAGAGAATACTGTATGATATTAAGTCAGTCTTTTTGTAATATTTGTGCATAATTTTATCAACATTTGTATTTTCGTTTTATTAAAACTTTTTAATGAGCTATTTTTTGAAAATAAATTGACAATTTTATCATTAATATAATGTGTTAACCAAAAAAAATTTTGTTTACTTTTAGAGAGGAATTACGGTTCACTTGGTTGGAGAGAGGCAAGGCGTAGAAACGAGTTGAGGCAGGCTGAGGACCCTGAAAGAAGGTATATTTATTCATTGATATAGTTAATCCATCTACTGGTAATCTATTCACGAACAATAGAATCTAATTTTTTCGTAGGTAACTTGATGTGTGACAGTCTATACGTCCTTATTGTACCATGGTCACATCTAACCCGAAGGTCATAGTATAAAGTCGATTAGCCTAGCACTTTCCTCGAAAAACGGACTATCAAAAGCATCCTATTAACTTCGTCTGTTTCTAGAGATTAGCATAAAAAATCACCTTTATTGAAGACTCCCTCGAAATAAGTTTAAGTGCAAAAAGGAAACATCCTTAAAATGACAATAAAGTCAAACTAAAATGTTTCATTCCCATATTGTAGCTAAAGAATGTCAAGTTCTTTTTGACTATGGTTTTGTAATAGAAACATCTTTAAGAATTCGGGTACTTAGCTTTAATTACTACATTACATTTTGTAGATATGTACATAACGTTTTATACAGAGTTAATTTTAAACAGCCAAATTTGTATATAAAGAAGTAAAGTTTTAGTGCCAAATTTTAATATTTACTGTTATAAACATTCAGTCCGCAAAAATACTTAACATTTTGTCACGTAATGACGTATTTCGTAGTGTTATGACGTCACCAGCCTGTGCATTTGATTGCGATTGTCAGGAATCAGTTGAATGCTTTGTCTACTTTATAAAAATGATAGTTCTTTTTTTATATTACTTTATCGATTCTAAACCATCTCGCAAAATTTGGTTGGTCTTTCTAATACTTGTATATTTAACATCAAAAAACCGCTTCGTTTTGGATAAGTGCTAGATAATATTCTGCGCCTATCAAGTTACGTAGATTTTAGATTTTTATTCCTGTGGGCGACACATATAAAATTTTTCCTTCGCTTCTCCATTACAGTATGCGTTATTCTAAAACGGTCACGGTTCACTAACCGTGACCGTTTTAGTCCAGCACAAAACTACTCGCGATTGGAGCAGCGAGGATTAAAAGGAACTATCTTCATTCAGGTATGGATCGACTCTCGGCTGGCCGGGACGTCGTTCCACCACGAGCGGTTCTAGGCGAGAAAGTGACAGGGACATCAGAGATTCCGGCAGAGAAAGAGACGCGCGGGACTCGGGCCGAGATTCCGGACGTGATTCCCGGGAACCTCGGGATGGTATCAGGGATTCACGGGACCCCCGGGATTCGGGGCGGGAGTCGCGTGATGCTCGCGATTCGGGTCGAGAATCGGGACGAGATTCACGGGACCCTAGAGATTCAGGGCGAGACTCGGGACGGGATACTCGAGACCCTCGGGACTCTATACGAGAAAGTCGGGACTTAAGAAGACGGCGTCGAGAAGACGGTCGGCCGAGACACCGCGACTATCGGTTCTCGAATGACTTCTCACCTCGGGAAAGAGATCACCCATCGCCCTTCGACAACGACTTTCAAGAACCGCCAGTGCCCACTACCAAAAAACGAGCACCATATTCTAGCCTGGAAGGCGCCCGGTAAGTCCCAGTTATAATAAGTAAAAAGTATTATTTTGTCGTTATCATTATTATTTCAGCTCTTTCTCATCCACTCCTACTCTTTCTTTAGCTTCCACTGCATACCTACGACTCTGATTAGGTCGTGGGAATTTTTATTTAGTAAAAGAGTGCACTTCCTACAGCACGCGGTTCAATTGCTAGAAAAAAATGTGACCGGTCATTGTTCATGTAATAGTCATAATTACCAGTTTGCAATTCTCGATGAGATGTCAATAGTACGGTACTAACGGCCAGTTTTCGAAACGCCAATCAATTTTAATCTACGATTTATTTCTTCTTAATAGCTGTTTTATGTAAGTTTGGTTTAAAAGATTAAAAGATGAGTTCGATTTATAAGACTAAACCAAACTCATATTAAATAACTGTCATGAAGAGTTAAACCGTAAATTAAAATTGATTGTCGTTTCGGAAACTGGCCATATTATTTAGTTTGTTAGATATACTATTTTGTTAGACATCAGGAAATCCATTCACTTGTTTGTCTTCTTAAAATACAAAGAACATGGTCATTTCTCACACGCACTGACCAATATTTGGAATTATTAATATGGTCTCTTAATAAGAATTAAATAAAGACAAAGTGTTGTCTTATTATTATCAGCATGTTTCTTTAAACGCTTGCACTTTGTGTGGTTTAATAAATCTATGTATCTGCGTGCGTGTTAATTTCTAACAACTAAATTCATCTTGTCTATTAATTAAGAAAACTAATAACTAAAAGATAGTAAATTATGTGCAGTAAAATTGAAACAAATATATTCCAATCTTCAGGTTCGCATTCGAAGGTGAAGACACAGCATCTCCAGGTTCAGTAAACTCCCCAGCCGCAAGGTTTCGATTCGATTCCGACTCGCTCTCACCTCGATCAATGTTCGAGGACGACTTCACAGTGTCCACTCCACGCGCGAGGACCGCCTCAATCGCTGAGGAGGACGAGGACTTGCCACCGTTGAGGGCGAAGCCTCCACCCCAAACCTCGCATAGAGATATAAAAAAGTCGGACTCTGTCAATATTTTCACGAGAGAATCGGATCCATTTGAAGGGGATGCATTTTTTGCGTGCACCGGTTCGGATAGGGTTGCGAGGCGGGAGAACTGGCCTGGAGACTTCCAAGGATTCGACAATGCGTGAGCCGTCCGATGTGTCCGTTTCGTCACGTGACCCACTTAGAGACGTTCTACAACGTAACAGTGATTTTGCTTTAAACCCAGACAATTTAGACAGGGAGTCCATTCAGGCGCATTCAAAACAATATTATATCCATGGATGAAAGGCTAGTTTTATTTTGCGACATTTCTTTCACCTTTAAAGGGAGTCCGTTAAATGACCAATTCATAGCCCAATTTATAGGGCTCAAGTGTCAAAAGCGTGCTCAAACCTTAATAGAACTACAGAAAATTCCACGCAATCCTATTTATTAAAATCTGTATAAATGCCGCTTAACTGTAACTTTTCACCCGTCGATATGTATCATGGTCATGGTAAGCGTCATTTCGATAACGTAATTCTCGCAAATCCGTTATGGCCATAAGAAGACGAGAAAAGAGAGATAAAGAGAGAGAGAGAGAGAGAGAGTTAGCGCTTTTGAGGATCAAGGGATCGATTTGTGATTAATATTTAAGACTTGTGTATTAATTTTTTTATCCCACTTGCACATGATATCGTCTCATATAGTTATCCTATCAACCTTAGAGACGCATGGTGAGTAGGATTGAAGAATTATTTTAAAAAATGTTATTTTAATGAAATCCTCCGTAAAGTAAATGACCTTGAATGATTTTTTTCTATGCTACGCTTGACCTTAGATTCACCAAACATATCTCGCTATTATTACTTAAGGCTCGTATATGTATTAAAAACAACCCACAAACCAAGCGAAGATTTATTTTTACCTTGCCAAAAGATCTATTTTGTCTGGGCTCTCCTATATTCGTAATGCTAAAACCAACATCGTTTATAAATTAGTTGATGAAGTTTTCGATTTATTTTTGTGTGATAATAGTCAAGCTTGCCTCTAATATTAAATATATACTTAATAAATATTAGATTTGGTTAGAAAATATTCGTGAATACATTGCTCGATTCCCAGTGTCATATATTGTGATAAATTCAGTTCGATTTAAGTTAGAATTTACAATTAAAAAAGCTAATGTGTCTTATGTGACAATTATTTTTACTTATTAATTTATGCCTCAAAAAATAGCGATTAGTTCAGAATTATGTAAAGTAAGCCTTTGTTTTATTATATAGTATGATAAAACAAACACTTATTTTACGTAATTATATAATTGAACTTTTAGTACATCATATTAACACACATTGAATGCTTCAACAATGGATACAAAGTAATACCCATGTGCCAAAACTTTTTATGGCGAATTTTGACTAAGTAAATATGAATGATTGAAAATATGTATGAATATATATTGGTATTATTATAATTTTGAAAAAAAAACGCATTTTTCGGATTCGAGTGGCCGGCACAGCACATCGTGTGGTGCCGAATACTCGGATCCGAGAGCTAGGGATGGGATAGGGGTTTATTTACTAATATCATAATATTATCATTCATAGTACGCAAAATACGCGCTTAGACGTGGAGTTGCGGATACCGGTCCGTATATACAATACAATACAATATCATACATATTGTTTTTGCCACAACATTTTGACAAACCCGTGTTTTTGTAATCAAATTCCAGGGTCTTGATCAAAATCATGTGAGGAAAATAATCAAAACAAGTTTTTAACTTATTTTACTTTCCTTGACCAAAATCTTGTAACATATGACACTCAGTCCATACAAAACACAGGATACATACAGAGGATACACAGGACACACACATGATTCAGACATAAGCCATACACACACTTATATATGCCATGCATGCATGCATGCATGCCATGAAAATGTCACGGTGAGAATAAAAAACTTAGGAGTGTGCCTTACAGAAACAATTTGTACAAAAGCCTGGATAACCTAGACATTGTTTACACTCATAAATGGTTTGAACTCTCTTTTTCTGGGCTTTGCAGCCTTGGCATTCCTTTCGGACCACTTCGGTGGTTTCTTTCATGACATTTT
>NJDD01003944.1:50591-69694 GCA_002245505.1 Calephelis nemesis
TCTCGAACAATCAGATCTAAAAAATCATCATCAATAAGTAAACGGAACGCATCGTAAGGATCTGATGGAGGTGGCACTAAAAGTTTTTGTTCTTTCGTAAAGTCAATAGTTTTCATTGATATTGTATTACTGCTCCAGGTGGTAGTGGCTCCTTGACGAGAAGGTGAGCTATTTCGTGAATTTTGAGATAATGGATCATCGTCGTTATCGTTTGGTAAATCGGGAGTACTACTTTGAGATCTCAGAACGGGCAAATCTGGAGGAGCGTCATTATGCTCTGGCGACAAGTTTGGAGTGATAGCACCAGATCTAAGAAGCGACACGCTGGGCGTAGAAATGTTACCCGTGAATAGATTCTCTGGTATATCAGGCAGCATGTCACCATAACTTTGTACGATTGATGGCGATGAACGACCATCGATTTCGTAGTTGAACTTATTACTACCACATCTGTCAAATATTAGTTGGCGAGGCGCAGGCTTCGATGCTGAGAAACGATTATCTGAATCTAGTAACATTGAAGATTGAGCTGATCTATCACGCGTACCTGGTATATTCGCTCTCTTGCGGCCATCACTAACTATAGCTTTCAATTTCTTAGGTCGAATAATAGGGCTACCGCTTGACTCACTTAAACCTCGCTTTGAGGCTTGTGTCCTTGAAGGTTGAGCTGGTATATTACCAGGGTGTGGTCTACAACTGGTCATCTTCGACTTCAATTTGGTGTCAAAAATACTACAATCACTGTCGCCAGATTCTTCTGAACTTGAAGATATCTCCTCTTCATGCGCTCCTTGCGAATACACTTCTTCATCACTATTATCTTCGAACCCTTCTGAGTCATAGTCATCACTTAGTCGACGCTTTTTTTTAGCACTAGGTGTTGAAAAACCCGATTTAATTTTACTAGTGGACGGTCGAGCCTTACTGTCCATTTTGGCACAAAATATCTAATATCACAATAATATCGTGTATACAAATTACCACTACACTATTAAAATGAATGAAACCAATACTTGTTTTCGTAACTTGACTATATTGCCAGAGTGGTCGCGCAAAACCACGTGGGATCGCCAATGGTGCCGGCGTTTAACTGACTAATACAAAACTAACCGGACGCTCGCACGGATCCGAGTGGGAGGCATCGCTACTGAGCTTTGCCTACGGCTCTCTTACTATCGTGTATACAAGGCACCACTACACTGTCAAAATGAAACCAATACATGTTTACGTAAGTTGACTATATTGCCAGAGTGGCCGCGCAAAACAACGTGAGATCGCCTTGAGTGCCGGGGTTTAACTATCTAATACAAAATGAACGAGACGTTCGCTCGGATCCGAGTGGCCGGCACCTCTACTATGGCCCTGCCCAACTCGGATTCGAGTACACGGCAGTCAATGTGTTAAATGTAATATAAAAGGCGATCTTTGAGCCATCAGAAAAAAAAATGTGAATCAAAAACTATGTAAATATTATTTTAACAGAATTTAAAATTTTATTTCAATTAAAAGTTTTATTTGCCAATAATAAGTAATCATCGGATGTGCATTTTAAAAGAGAACCTATTTTGGGATTAATATACGTTTTCCTTATTTTATAATAATGAAAGTAAAAATAGACACAAAAAAGTAAGATGACATATAGTTCATATATTTCGTGAAAATGCTGAAGACAAGTTAAAAAAATCAGATAATCTAAAATCTAGTAAAGACAAAGTTAGCTCAGACCGTAATAAATAGAGGAGAGACTTGTTAAATAAAAAAGAACGTTTTTGTTAGGACATACATATTGTAATTGTTCACGAATATTTTCAGCATTATATCAGAATAATAATTATTGTCATTTAATACAAATGCATTTTCATTATTTATTATCTAAATGTGTTTTATAAAGTTACCAATGTCATAGCTCAGATTTTTTATAACAAATGGTATGATATTTGTATAATATAAATATTGCATTAAAAGTAATAATCTTATTACAATACTCAGTAGTTTTGTTGTCATTAAAATAAAAGTGAAGTCGACTGCAATTTTTGAATTTAATATAAAAAGTCTGTGCAAAAGATCTCATAATTTTTTTAATCTTAGTATTATATGTTTTGTAAGCAGGTATTATAAGAACAAATAAACGTCACCAAAATAAATTATTAGTTAATAAAATATACTAGGATATAGACGCCATGTGGTTATTATATGTAATATATTTAGGTAATGTATAATTTGATTTTTACCCCTCGTATATTATATATTATGTGTTACTTAAAACGGTTTTTGTTTGGCGATATTTGCTATATTTTTTTTTACTAAAATTCAGACTATTTTGGTAATCTCACTTTGAACAATATATAATTAATAACATTGTACTGTTTGTAATAACATTGTACTGTTATTTTTGTCATATTGTTTTGATGTCGTTTGAAATTAAATTAAAATTATTTATTTGCAGAATATATGTGTAAAAACAATGCTGCAAAAACCTATATTCATACCAACATATTCTACCACATTGTGGTATGCAAACATTTAATTATTTTGATTTTGGTAATTATATTTTTCAATATAAATAACGATTTGATTAAAGAAAAAATATCGTTTAGGTTTTGACTAATGAATTTTTACCAGCCATTCGAAAATCGTTTTCAGTGACTTGTATATTTAAAGTTTTTATACATTTAGACGCCTCTGTGATATGTATAAGGAACACCTTGTAAAATGTTTGTTAATGCTTTTCTAGTGTAGTATTTTAATTTATTGTGGTTTTGTATGTTATTCTTAGTGTTAATATATCTTGTTTTATCCATTGCCATTGCATTATATACCTAATTACAAGGTATTAAGCAGAAGTATTAGTTAACTTTTACTATTGGATCTACTTTGCCTTTTATCAACCATATTTACAGACTTCGTTATCAAGTTTTTGTAACACTTGCATTTTTGGATTATTTTTTATCTTATGATGTTTTAATATAGATATTAAAATATTATTGAGTGTAATTAAGTAGCATGTTAATTTGGTTAAATAAAATCAAAGTTTTATATAAAAAATATACTTAAGTTAATAATGCCGAAAAGATTTCTATGATTGGTTGTTACAAAGCCGTTAAACAAAGTTTTCAATTACTCGCTTCAGTAAATCAAAATTCAGTGTCCTATGGGTAATTTTACTCAAACTCAATTTTATTTGACTTACTCGAATTTTTACTTTATTTTATTCTTTAATTTACTCGAATTCTTATTTTACTCCCGAATTTTTAATATGTTTTATGGCCAACGAGTATCTATAGAAGTTAAACCGTATTCAAGTGATGTAGAAGAGCATTTTGGTGGTTTGGTTGTTTTGGCAAATTTGAACGGTATTTGTTCAAGTTTTAACCATTTTCCGACGAATGACAAAATTTTCAACACAGATACCTAGAAAAGTTGGACAAGCCGCCTTCAAAAAACGTGTTAATAAAACAATAAGTCGACCCAATCGAGCATACTCTACAACACCCATATGTACAATAATAGCCGTAGCCTAACTTACAAAAGTGAGATAGTTGATAAAAATACTGGTTGACAGAAAAGAGCATGCTAGTTTTTATTTCTTAACTGTTGCACGACATGATAATGGCGACCGTGAAAGTATATTCATAGGAATTAAAAACATAGTATTGTAACGCTTACAATATTGTCAACAATAAAGTATTTTTTGCTGTTTTTGCAATTTTGGAAGTCAAACTATGGCACAATATCTATTTTTTTAATGCCCTTTTCTAAACCACTGAGATATGTGCAACTTACTTTTTACTTGCTAGCTACGTACCTGTAAGCTTAAATGTCTGCGTTTAGGACTGTCCCGTACTTGATCTAGTCGAATATCTGACTAGGTGAAAAAAAAGTTATGTACCTAATGGTTTTATAAGTGTAATGTAATGTTATTTGAGCTCATTACGTAATTATTTTTTAATATGAATAAAAATGTACTATTTAGTAAGTTTAAGTGACTACACAACATTTTAAATTATTTTTCCTTATGTAAATAATTATCATTAAATAGATAGACTAAATAAACTATTTTAATTGCTTAAATGGCAAGTTTCAATGCACTATGAATTTTTAGATTTGGGACACAATGATATGTACGTGTAAATATTTTGCGTAAGTTGTTTTCCATCGCTTTGTAAATAAGTATAAATCATCTTCACTTATTAGTGAGTACTCAGTATCAATAATGTATTTACCCTTTGACACCTGTCAAATTCTTGTACTATCGCCGTCTCTGTTTTCTTTTTTTGGTGTCGAAAGTTAATTATGTCGTTGGAAATAGTATGTAACAGAACACAGTCAAGATTGTTATTTTAAATTAAAATTCATAACTATTACACCCACCTTAAAAGTCACTCGAAATCAATTTTTCAAAGAATTTTTCTGTAGACGCTTAATACGAGGGTCAAACTGAAAGTTCTTAGAAAATCAAAAACTAAGCATTCTAGCAAGTTATTAGTTTTATTATAACTTTTCAAAATAGCGTCCATTTACATCAATACAACGCTGCATTCGATGGAACCATTGAGAAAAGCACCTTGCCCACTCGGCCTTAGGGGTCTCTTCGACGGCGTTTTGAAACGCAGCCACTGCTTCTTCGGCGTCCATAAAATGTTTTCCTCGAAGTTTTTCTTTTATTTTCGGGAATAAATAAAAATCGCAGGGTGCGAGGTCGGGGCTATACGGCGGGTGACCCAGTAATTCCACGTCTGAGGTCGCCAAATTGTCGATCGTTTGCCTGGCGGTGTGCGACGAGGCATTGTCGTGATGAAGGAGGATCCTGCTGCGAGGTCGTTTCTCTCGAACTTTTTTCAAGACAAGTGGCAAACAGTTGTTAGTGTACTACTTTGCATTAACCGTTTTCTGATCCTCTAAGACAACTGTCGCGTAATGACCTGTCTTTCCGAAGAACGAGGCCACCATCTTTTTTCCAACACTTCGACCTCTCTTCACTTTAGTTGGCAACTCTTCGGAAGGAAACACCCACTGGGCAGACTGTCTTTTGGTTTCCGGATCATAACAGTAAATCCAGCTTTCGACACCCGTTAGTATGTCGGACACAGCTTTTGAGTCACCTCAGTTAAATTTTTGGATCATTTCTCGGCAGCAATCAACACGGCGGAGTTTTTGAGCCTCGGTCAAATTATGCGGTATCCAGCGGGCACAAAGCTTCCTGACCGCTAAATGTTCATGGAGGATTTTGTGCACTTGAATCATACCTATGCCTAGACTTGTCCGAATCTGCTGATAGGTCACTCTTTTGTCAGTCTCTATCATACGCTGCACAACACTGATATTGTCTTCAGTCCTGTAGAAGGCCATCCCTCACGCAAATCATCGGTGAGATTAGTTCCACCACGTTTGAATTCATTAAACCAGTTATAAACTGTGGCACGAGATGGGGCTTCATCGTGAAAAGCCAATCGAAGTCTATCATAACTTTCTTGTTGACTTATATGACATCGAAAGTCATAAAAAATCATTGCACGAAAATTTTCTCGGCTTAAATTCATTCTGACGTGCACAGACAATTTTCAATTTGCCGCCAAATCGTAAAACAAATGACAAATGAATGAAATGTATACTCAATATTATTGGTAAAGAGTTCTATTTTCAAAATTTAAACTTATTTTTTTAATATAATGCTTTTAAGTTGCCAGTTCTAAAAACTTTCAGTTTGGCCCTCGTAGTTATCACGGAAGAATATTTTCTTGGTTTTGATTGCTGTCAGAGAAAGAGGTCTTATGTTTAGTCTAGACTCGACAAATGTCATCTAAAGACCGAACCTGAAACCATACCTACATAAATTAATAGAATGAACATGATATTTTTTTGTCAAGTATTTAGTACAGAAAACAATGGAAATTCAACTTCAATTTCTCCTGAACTTTAAATTCAATATGTTTGTATTTTTTAAACATTATTTTTATTACTTTGCACTCATTAAAGTTGCCTAGAACTTTGAATACTAAGCTGCATTTCGCCACTGCATTAACATTGCCATGTTAAATAAAAGTCTACTATAAACAGTTACCGTTGTATTATTTAGAATCTAGTATTAAAATGGATATGTAGTGATATAAAAGTTTGACAATTGAAATTTTTATTTTCTGTGATATTTACGAGTATTGTATTTGAATGCGAATATTAAATAAATAAATTTGTTAAATTCATGTATGAAAATGTAATTAGTAATGTAAAAAAAATCTTTTCGAATTATTTAACTGATTTTAAGATTATGAATTGATTATTTTAACATGACTTGTATCAGTTGTAGGTTCATTTCGGTCAGAATTATCTTTATGTTTGGGGTTACTTCCAAAACATAAATACCTAAGGGACACATGCTTAACCTAAACACCCTTAACTAGTGCAACTAATAGTAACTAATCACATAACAAATATTCTAAACAAAAATAAATGAATAAAAAAATAAACAATTTTAAAGTAGGTAATTGAGAATTGACTCTTACCTATTTCTAAGGTACTTAAGATTTACATAGATTTTGATATGAACATGATTGTGTTTTAATTTCAGCTCTATGGGCATCCTTTTATTTATTAAAGATGAATTGTAAATGTAATGTCAGGTGATAAAGAAATTTGCATTTATACAATACGTAAAGTTACCAAATAAAGAACTTTTGTAACTGATGGTACATAAGTCTCAAGATGAATGAAATTGTATACCGAGGGACAAGAAAAAGTTTTGTCTATTGTAAAACCAACATACGATAGTGTAAATAAATCTTAAAATTGTAATAACTTACTTGGCAATACATATGTGTATAAAAATATTTACTTTGCGATAAGTAATTATTTAATCTTATCTATGGCTCGAAATTTAAATTGTTTAACCAAATTTTAATGTTAAAGTTGTAAAAACTTACAATGACGTTCATAATACAAATAAATATGTTTACAGTCGGCAATTATCTTTATGCTCAAGTTTTATTTAATCAGTTAGCTAATTGTGTACCTACATCTTATTTCTATTTAAAATATGAAGTCGTTTTTTTGTAACTTGCAGGCTGTATAGTTTGTATTTCATAGTCTCTTTCTTTATATCAACCCATTTAATCAATCCAAGCACATGCTACGTTTTACAAGATAAAATTGTACCACCATTAACCACTACCCCGAAACTAAGCTTTTATGGTTATCTAAAAAGCTTTGAATATTATAATTATTAGATAATGTTTACATAATATTATCCTGTACTCAATAGTATCATATCGGGGTTGAAATCTGGTCATTAGCAATAACGTATTACAAAAATAGTTATTTTAACCGACTCTAAGTAAGAAGGAGGTGCTCAATTTGACATTTTTTTCTTGTAGTTTCTTACACGATTATTAAGCCAACCTATTTTGCTGGTCCTATTTTAGAAAGTTAGTTTATGATTCCAAGGTAAACTAATATTAATTTTATCACTATCCACATAGTGGTTTTTGAGTTGTAGTTAATGCAAATAGTTTTGTTCATTTCATCATTAATGAGATTGTCAATATAAACAAAAATGAATGCATTTTTAAGTATAACTCAAAAACTACTAGTACCAGCAATATTGCTAGTAGGTGTTGATAAAATTTATGTGGGACAATTTTAGGGAGATTTTCATCTTTCGAAAATAGAGCGGAACCTAATAAAATAGTTGGAGTCGGTTCTTGCAGTTTTATGCGCTTTATTATTCTTTTTTAATTTAATCATTGTTCTAAAATTTATTGAAAAGCCTTAGTTATAATTTTTTTACATTATTATCGCAAGTAAGGCTATACTCTGATAACACAATGTAAATTCGTCGTAATCTATGTATATAAATTAGATAAATAATTACGTGCAATTATGTACCTAATGAATATGTTTAAAATGTTCCGAAACATCAACTTCTGTACCTAACTGTTATTTTATTAAAATTTAATAAAATTGTAATAATCTAATTTGACTTTTATTGTTTCAAAAAATATTATTGGTGATTACATTTTAATATAGCGAACGAGTAGGCGACTTTTCTAATTGGAAGAGGCAGCGGTTACCTATAGACACTAGATGTTACTGACACGTGGCTACCATACAAGCAAACAAACACCGGGAAACCTGCTCGCAACACTCTGCCGCCTAGTTATGAAGATGGTATGATAATTCGGTAATTTAAATTACTAGATTTTTACCGGATGGGTCTTCACATGTCAACGCCAACTTGTAGAATATAATCGAAATGTAGAAGACCCGGACACCTATAACATCTACGGTGTTAATAGGCCACGGATTTCTCTTATCTCTCTTATTAGATATGTTTTATTATTATTATTCAATACCAGTATAAGTCGTCAAAGAAATTCATGTTAGGGTCTTAAGTAAAGCAGTGGCCTCAGTACTCAAGCTTGTTTAATAAGTTGAGGCGGCAACGAGGAAATAAGAACACAGCGGACTTTCTAGGTCTAATGAAGATCCATTCAGTTGCACATTGGTATCGAAATACACTTAGTTTTATTGCCATTGAGAAGAAGATATTAATGGTGAGCCAATGTACAACTTTTGATATCGCACTGTTTACTTCGTCATACTTACCCATTCGTCTTTTCACTCTGAATACAAGTGAAGTGAATCCGCGAACAATACAATGTCGTGATTATTCCCTATTTAAGTCATTTCTATAAATAAGAAATAAAAATGGACCAAGAACAGAGCCTTGTGGTATGCCCATAGTAACTACAGCACCTAATGAGGTTATGGGTCATTCTACTTTTTACTGCAGGTTTTTGGCACTAGTTGTAACGGTTTTAAAAAAATATTGGTGAAAGATAAATTAAGTTATTTCGTTGTGTGTATGTGTAATTATAGCTAAACTATCGCAAACCACTGTCAGCAGCGAGCTTTGTACGTACATTTTTCTAAAAACAATGACATTGTCGACCAAGGTAGAAAAATCAAACCACTATGTTACCAATCAAATTATTTTTATTAGGCATTTATGTCACTTATTATAACAACAAAAATTAACAAAACGTATTTAAAAAACATGTATCTTTCTTTCTCCTATCTATAAGTAAAAGTAATCATTTGCTAAGTCTTATAAATTACAATTAAAAGACTGCTGTGTTACTGCTGTGCAGTTTTGTTTAAAAATATTTAACGTCACATATACGCGCGTAAAAATATCTTAGCAAAAATTTTAACATTCATAAAAATATATATTATAATGCATCTGGTATAACCGAAATACAATTTAGAAACCAATTATACAACCGATAGCGAAAAACATCTTAGCAGAAGTAGGGACATGATGGTGACAGTCATGCTATGGTAATTTAAAAAAAAGTAACTTTTTTTTATTAAAGTGCCACCTTGCTTTTACGTAAAGAATTAAATGTGGTGTTGCTATATAAAAATAATAGAAAAACTTAAAAAGTGATATGGCAATAAAAATTTAAAAAAATAAAACATATATTTATTTTTTAATCTGTATTATCTATGGATGGTTAAAACATGCGTCAAACAAAGACGTCAAATCAACGTCAAATGGCGGTCTCTTTGAACTCTTTGAATGGCGGTTGCTTTTAACTTTTGGTTCGCGGTGTTAATGCTAGCTTGAGTATACCTATTTAATATTGTACTGAATTATTAATGAAAAAATGTCCCAGACACGTTGCTGTGTCCCTGGATGTCCTGTTAGGAAAGAAGATGGTATTTCTATTTTATTTAAGTACCTAACTACTTTTATCATTTTATTAAATCAATAATATTACAGGATAAGGTCGAAGGTACATTTACTTTTTGCTCTAGGCCTGACATTCCGATTCCCGGCCTTACACACATACATACATATATTCACGCATACACACATATTGTAGTCTTTGGTGACAGTTGTTCGACAACAACAAAATTGTTTTTAATAGAACATTGTCTTACACAAAAAGTTTCTAATAATTATTATGATCGGTCTTTTAGTTTCAATAAAGATTGTAGATAACGCTTTTATTAATAATACTATATATTTTAGCTAAATCACAGTACCTACACAGGTACTTACTTAAAAATGAAATAAAAGTTTCAATTATTGCTCGATCACTTCTAAAAGGTTAGGAAATGTATAGTATGCGCATTTTCCTCTGAAAATCTTTTTTGGCACAGAAACTGCTTCAAGAATGTTAATATAATGCTCCTCACTAATGTCTGTTTCGCAAGCTTTAAATAGTTTTCCAGTTACATTTGCAACTCTATAAAATACGACGTCCATTCTAAAAAATGTGAATTTCATCGGTGATGAACTCATTTGGAGGGTACTCAGAATTGTGTATCTATAGGACATAACTACCCGCGTTAACGGGTTAGAAAGGAATTAAAAATTTCGCCACGGGACTTGAATCCTCAGTAGCTCAATTGGTTAGAGCATTCGTCGGCTTGAGACGAAAGGTTACAGGTTCAAATCCTGTCTGGGGCGAAATTTTTTCTTTCTTTAAAAAAAAAATTATAGGAACAAGGTTGTACCTGATATTTCCGAAATTACCGTGTGATTTGCAAATTTTACAGAAGAACATAATTATGTGACATGAATGCTACTCTCAATATTTAAAACATAATATAAAAGTTGAAAATCTTACTATTTTTCCGAGTAACAAAGTGTACACCAAATAAACATACGCGACGCTATTCACAATATGGTGGCGATTGAGTCGCGTCACGCTGTTAGCAGAGATCTCCCCCGCCCCGCAGTTGTCTTTGACAGTCAAACGAATGGAGCGAGTGGTTAGTGAAACCTCAGCATCGAATAGTTTTATGAGAAAATGCCAGTAACATAGTGGAACCGTTTTGTTGTTCTTCGTTAGGGACAAAACTATTTAATTTTTTTTGAAAAAAACTGAACAGTTTAAAAATATGTAATGAAAACAGAAAAAATGCGTTCTTATTGCATTATTACATTTCATTTTCTCTTCATAGGGCTGCTTTGAAAGAAAAATACTTTTGCGGTTAACTTTGTCTGCGCTTTAGGTCTGGGACATGTTGCGTTACTATGAAAGACAACTATGTTACCATGAACCTCCACTTTGTGACCCTACATATCTTAAAATATGTAATAGATTTAAAATCCAACTTTCATAAAAGTAGAAGAAAAAATGCGGTAGTCTCACATACAGCGTATGTTTTACATTACACTATTAACAAAACGGCATTATCAGATTTTCTTTACGGGGGGACACAAAAACCTGCATTAAAAAGTATAATGACCCATAAACCATTTACTATGAATTCTATTCTTCAAGTATGAGATCGTGACATTGACAGCTTTATTATTAAATCTATAATGGCGTAGTTTCCTTATGAAAGTACCTATCTATAGTAAGTATATAGTATAGTTAATATAAATATAGTAGCACTAGTGGCTGCTAATCTAGTTGGTTTAAAGAAATAAATATATAATATGTATGATTTAAAAATATCAAGAAATCTACGAGACTAAGAAGACTTCTAATACATGTACAAATATTAAAGTCTCCACTTATAATATTTTTCTTAATACTTGCTTTTTCAAAACCTTCTTATGTAGCAGGAAGCACATATTGGGGTTTGTTCGCTTAATACAACCAGTTGTTCACATTCAAGACAGTTCATGCAATCTCACTACCTCGTTCAAAAGAAAAATTCACAATATCCTTGCGTTCCTTAATTTTAATATTCTTTTTAATAATTATTATTAGAGAAACATCACCGGAAATATTTTTCCTATTGAACGAGCTACCTATCTGGTGATCACAAGAGCTGAACAAATAGGTACTGATGATCAATTGTACCCGGTTCCTACATTCAAGAAACGAGTCGTTTTGATTACGGATAGTAGTATTTTGTACTATTAGTGAGATTGCTCACAAAAGTTAGTCGAATCATAACCTCTTCCTTTTTTAAGTCGGTCAAAATCAATTAGATAAATTGTGCCAACCCTTGCAAATTTTACGGTTGACCGTCCATTCATCCCTATTAACCCCAAATTTTGTGTGAATAGGGATCGCATATATTTTTAAGATTTTTGCATTAATCGCATTGCCAAATGCATAGTTTTTTATACAATATTAAAGATTCCACTTGGACTCACATATTTTGATCCGAAATCAGCTATAGTTTCCTTAAAAAATACAGGGAAATCCTGTGTAAAGTTTGAAATTGTCCTTATTCACAACATTTTACGTAATAGACAAGAAAATACTACGACGTTCAAAGAGAATTTAATCCAAAGATTTTCACTGTGTGACGTTTGTGATGTTTAATGTCAATGTGGCATTGTCACTGACAACAATTTGTCAGAATCCTTCAAAATCTTTAGTCCAAAATTGCGATTTGCTTGATTGATAAATTGTGTAAAAGGAAACAGCTGTGTTTAGTTGTTTTGTTTTTGTTGTTTTCCTTTAATCTAATAAGTACAATTTTTAAAGGTATTAATTGCATTTATTAATCAGGTCATGCTAGTAATTATTAGTTGTAGTGTACTTGAAAATGAAACAAAGGTAAGATTTCCACTTAATACAACGGATCCTCACTGTGTTGTTTACGTAGTACCTATTTAAAAATAAATAATTATTGACAGGACGCGAGTTTCACATAGTGGGGATGATCTAATTCCAAACATGAATGGTTATTCAGATGAAACTCAGCCAAAGAGTGAAATACAATTGTACAGAATAAAACCTCAGGAACATTTCATTGAAGCTCAAGTACAGGAAGGCGACACTCTTCAAGCAATTGCGCTGCGTTTCTATTGCTCTGTGAGTTTCAAGTTATTTTACATTAATACATCTATTATGTTAGGTATTATTGAGCGTAAAAGTAGTAATAAAAATAAGAATACATACCCAAAAGAAGTTAACTTTAATTGTCGAAAAAAAATTCGAAGACAGCAAATCCATACTAATCTGTGAAAGTACCACTTACATTCGGAATTTTCGCATACAGAGTTTGAGTGGATTTATTTATAGGAGAAACTTCGTTTTGATATTTGGAAACGAGACTCCTTAAAGGAATTCCTGTACCTATGTGATGTACCTTATAGTGGTATTTTTGAGTAAAAATATTTATGTCTGTTCCACATACCAAAGTCTTTAAAATGTTAGGTAGCAATCCCTAAAATAAATAAAGCATTAGGTTATATTATAGTATTGAATGAATTTTGTAAATTTTATTGCTTTGAAGTAAAATTATTTTTTATTGCTACTGATTTGGTGATATGGTTGCTTTTGTATATCACTTTGCTAAGATTTTGTTGTATTTAGTACCCAATGAAGATTAATTCTATTAAATAAGTAAAGACTGGTTGTTTTGTCTGCACTGTAATAAGTCATTTTCATCTCAATTTGGGATCTTTGATGCACATAACAATGTAATGTGATGTAAAATCCTTCATTGTATGTAAGTATATTGTATAAGACATGTTGCAACTTAAATTCAAACTTTACCATATTAACACTTAAACATTCTTTATCAAACTCTTGTATATCTAATTAAATTAACATGCTTTATTCCGTATTTTGAATTTTGCAGAAATAAGCCATATTTTAAGTTTACCTACCCAATTATTTAGATTATTATTATATAATTATAATGTTTGTTTCTGATTACAAATAAAATGTTTTTCTTCTCAGATTTCAGAACTTAAGAGGATAAATCAAATTCACAAGGACAATGAAATATTTGCTCGTAGAACTATCAAAGTGCCTGTTACGCCATATTCTGTATTGACTGAGTTAGTACCGTCACAACATCTGCAAGTTCATCCTTCAACGTCACAGGAAAATACAAGCATTAATCAGTTAAATTCCTCAGAAGATACAGTAACTAACACATTTGCCCATGTGAATCTTAGTCAAAACAACGAACTAAAAGATTTTGCTGTAGATTGTAATGCAGTAGTATTAAATAGTACTGTAGCACCAGCTATAATACCATATACTGATTCTGAACAAAACGAGTTAGCCAATGAAGATACTCAGCTTTTGCCAAACAAGGAGAAGATTTCTGTTGAAGCTGTAGTAGTGAAAGAGTTAACATCACATGGTGCTGATTTTGGTCTAAAGTGGTTTCACCTCGTATGCTGTGTACTCATACTTGGTGTACTAACACCTCTTATTTATATATTATTCTATTTAGATAAACATGAACATTCTGATGTAGTGGAGCAACATGTGGGACGGTGATAAAATGTCAGTGATCTGGTTAAAGCTTTAACATTTGGACATTTTGATACAATATTTTATTGATATATGTATTGATATATGTATATACCTATAAATTTAAGGGAACATGATTGTGATTCTTAAATAAATGTAGTGTTATCGTCTATTTGGTTTATTGAAGGTTTCCCTAGATGACACCTAGAAGTTTCCTGTAAATCAGGCAGTTTCTCATCATCATCTATTTAAGATGATGATGAGAACAATGATGTGGTTTGAGGATAAGAGCCTATTCTATCTTCTTATTTAATTCTTTTGGTATTATTGGATTCAGTTACATATGGACTTTTTAAATACTGTAACTCAATTACACAACAATTACAAATTTCTAAACTACTAAATATTGCTAGTCTTAATACTATCAAACAAAGAACAGAAATTACTAAGACTTTTTGAACAGAGCTGAGCTGGTTTAAATTTAATTTTGTTATGTAAAATGCTAAGTAATGATATATCTTGTTCTAAAAATATATTATCCAACCAATTTAACAAATAATTAGTGCAGCCTCGTAAAACATCTTCAAATTAAAAACTAGAAATAATTCGAGTTTTTCTTAAAAAAATATATGAACACACCGAAATATTCATATTTATTTATTTTACTGTGGTGAAACGCTCGCTTATCGCATTTGTGACAGTGAGATCCGACAAAAAGTGAAGTTGAAAGAATGCGTTGGTCTTATAGCTAATGAAAAGGGCACCAGCAGAGCAGTTCACTCGATTGGAGAAAGATTGACGAAGCAGATATGCAATGCAAACAAATACAGGTGCCTATCCGGGGATTCCACGATGAAACCGTTCGAGTATTATACAAGAGTCAAAGGTCTCCGAAACGGGCAAGTTTGTATGAAAAGAGTAATGAATGTGGAGGAAGCCAGTCAGAGACGCAAGGATCGTGAGATTTGGCACTCGATACTCTGCTTACTAATGATAAGACTTGGGGTAAAGTTATGTATTTATGTAGTCCTAAAAAAATGGATAACGTAAAAATGTATTCTTCCAAGAAATAATAAAATAAGTATATATAATAAAATAAGTCTTTTAACACACATTCCACAAGGTTTCATGAAGATTCATTGACAGACCCTGGATTTCGAGTTATAGTAAAATTAATTTAGAAGCTCTTTACGAAGTATCGTGGAAATATTGAGGTAGATACCTATATCCAACTAAGTGTTGCTTTTGACGTCGAATGTGAACCGTATGAAAATGACAAACATACATAATACTGTGATACCGATTATAACATCAACTTAACTATTTATTTGTTAATAAGACCGTTTTGATATTAAAACTTAAAAAATATAATATGTAGTGAAATCGGTAGTCTTTCTCATGTTATGTATGGCGTGAATCAGGAAACGGCTGATAAATGTTACTTAATTAGATAGTTACGATGAATAATACAATATTTCTTCGAGTCTCCGAAAGTAAATATTAATACTTATCTTTCTAAGGTTTGAGTCTCTTACATAAGTTACTGGTTAACCTACCTACTCTATTTTAGTATAATAGAGGCCAGTGAACACGGTTTTCTCTCTTGTTGGTAAGTGGTGACAAACGTACTCTGTAGACACCATAGATGGTTTAGATGTAGCACTGCCCTTTTTTTATGATATTGGAAGGCAAATAAGCAGACAGATTTCCTGATGGTAAGAAATTCACGCCGCCTCAAGACACCAAAGTTGGTAATGGTGCGTAGCCTGAGGCCGGGACGTAAGCCTCGAACAAAAGTTCATGACGTTATGACGGCAGGAATAGGTAAGGCGGTGGTACCAATGGAGTCCATTCGTTGGCCGATATGTTGCAAAGACCTAACGAGCAAGTCTATCGGCTATGCTATCTACTACCTGGACCGGAACATGACAGTTATTATGGGGTATTAATGGGTAAGGCAGTAGATCTCAGTTTGGGCTAGTTGCTGCACAGTACTCTACCTCCAACGGTTTACTTTGAAATAAGGCATACATTTTTCAACAGCTTTTTGTTGCTCCTGAAAATTGAAAAAACAGTATAGGCGTTCTTAAATCTCTTTCAATATAACCGATTCAACTACGTGAATAAGTTAGCATTATATCAGATTTACGATAAAATTTGATTGCTTTAAATGATAAAAAAGTGAACTAGCACACGACTTTTCTAATGGTAGGAGGTATTGCCTATAGTCAGTTATTAGGTATTGGTAGTACCTTGAGATCGGGGTATTAAGCTTAATGTGCAAGTCTACCGGCTACCTTACTCTCTGGCCCGAAATGCGAACAGTACCAAACACTAATAAGGGCAAAAATAGGCGGCAGTGTATTTCAAAATGCCACTGGTCTTGTTACTAGGGACCCATTTAACCTATGCTCGTCTCTTACGACTACGAGCTGCAAGGAAGAATGTAGAATGGGAAATAAACATTATAAATGTCCAGCTTCTATGCGTTGGCATTGCGCACAAGTCTTTGTGAAACTGCACTCTCTTTCAATTCGCGGAGGTTGATTTTAAAGACCACGGTCATCATCCTTAAGAGGAGTGTGACGTCAAACCAATATTAATTTTGGTCAAGACTATTACAAGACGCGATTTAACATAAAGCGATGGACATTATGTAAATAGGATTCCTAACAAATTAAAATCGACTCGTTGTCACCACGTCGCTATTTGATAATTATTTTACAAAAAATCGCAAATGATTCTAAAAAGGTCCCACAAAAATTATGTCATAATCCAACTAGTGGTTTTCGAATTACAGTTAGTTTTATGTTGTGTCCCTATACCTACATTTATCGCCTATGTTATCATCATTGATGACACCACCTCGGAATCGTGGGGTTGTCTTTCTAAAAAAGAACCATAAAAATCGGCTGGCTACTGGCCGAGTTATCGCATAATAAACACAAAAATAATATTAAAAAAACATGAAGTCGAATTAGCAACCCCCTTTTTTAGAGTCGGTTAAACCGTAAGCTTTAGGCTGAGAGTTGTATTGTCTGACAATTATTGGGATCAGTCTTTTCAGTAGGTCTGAGTTATAGTACCACGTACCGGCAAACGAAGCATAGGACGGCCACCCACGAGATAGACAGACGACCTTATGAGGGTCGCGTGGTCTCGCTGGATGCAGGCCGCTTCCAGCCGGTCGACGTGGAAGTCAACGGGGGAGGCCTATGTTCAGCAGTGGACGACCTATGGCTGAAATGATGATGATGATGATGAATTCAATTATAATTCCATTGTACATATAACCAGTAGTAAGCACATATTTCCTACCTATCTTGTTATTGATATAAATGTTTAATCGCCGCTCTTTGTTACCTGACTGACTGGGTCTACCCATAATTTCATTCAATTCATTAAGTTATAAATCACTAATCGGTTAGGTGTGCATAATAGGTAGGTATATCTACTAAGTACCTATGCACCGCATCAAATACAAACTTAATATCATCAATGTAGTCAAAGTCAATTAAATACGCATTATGGTTATAAATATTAAATCTAATTTACAAATGGATACATGAAAATCATTAGCTCCAATAAAAAGTAATCATATAAGTAACTAAAAATAGTAAAAAATTCTGAGATAACACTTACAACAATGCCTACTGTCAAATAAAAAAACTGCACCTTTTTTAGGTCGGTCAAAGTTTTTAAACTATAGTAGGTATGTACTATCAACTAAGTACAAGACGAAACGAAACGTAAGTTCGAAACGTTTGGGTGCACCAAGAATTATGCTACTGATGAAGGCAACGTCATCTTACACATGTAAATGCAATTAAACGTTGATGTCCTACTATAATTTTAACAAACTTTGATTGTATTTTTGTATTTGTATATGTTCGACTCCTATACTTTATATGTTTAAAAAGATTAAAGTATCTTCACGCCCATATCTCTGAAGAGGTAAGTAGAGGTACAACCAGGGTACCCACGACGAGCCGAATTCACTAAGTCAGGATCGAAAATCTGTTTCCAAAGACAAATTCTACTTACATGAGAAAGAACGAATCAGGGCTTTGAACCGATACCAAAAGTCAAGCTTCTGTACCAAGTGTGTACCCAGTACCTGTATTCTGTATACCGGTACTATCCCGTTATCGATTCCTAATTGGTATAATTAATATCTGTACCTAATAAATGTACACGATAACACATGAGAGCCGTTGTAATTTGTTAGGTTTTAGGTAGCGGTAGGTATCATTCAAATATGTCAAGAAAAATATAAATGTATTAAAAATTTTTTTGAAGAAACAATATTACGTAATGTACCTACCTATTTTCTGGTACCGCTATTATTGAAGGAGTACCTGTATACAAGCCTTAAAACTACTAGTACCGGTGCTAAATCTAGCACAAGTACTAGTACCGTTACTAAACGTACAGGTAAAGCCTTTGGTATCAGAATTGCTCCAAGGCCTTATACACCGGTATTTCAAGTCCAGGAATTAATACACATTTTACAGAACACCCGTTCAACAGCTTTCTGTTAAGTTTGTATTAAGTACTTAATTTTTAACTATCTGTTTCGGCGTACTTCGTTTCGACCGTTCAGTTTGCATAGGAAAAATCAGAATGTTGTTTTTCCAAGTTTCCTCAAAGTTGAACGGTAGGCCGAGTGTAATGGCAACGTCAAAATTCATAAAACGTAACTTTCGCGTTAGTGAGTAAACTCGTAACATGCAGTTACACGTTTTAAGTGCGAGTCAGTGGGTAGTCACTTTCATACAATCGAATTGACCAGATTATCTTGAACTTCGGAAAGCATGAATTTTCAGCATCGTCGTGGTTCAATTTATATTAATTGTGATTCTCGAATTCTTTACCAACATAAAAACGTGTTTAATTTTTATGTTGGTATTACCACTA
>NJDD01003945.1:8805-38758 GCA_002245505.1 Calephelis nemesis
GTGTTAGCGACGGTAAGCCTATCTGATATTTTATCTGGTTGCTTTAAAGATAATATTCTTATTGTAAGTGTATATTGTAGTGTTTGCAGCTTATCACAATGCTTATTTGCATGTCGGATATGGATTCACCTCGACACCTATACAATCCACGTCAATTGTCAATTACACAATATATTTATATTAAACATTATTTTTTTCTATCACCACAGTTTTAAAGGTAGCTTAAGTTAACCGGTAAAGTTAATTACGCATGAGGTAAAAGTAGCTAGTCAACTTATTTATACTAAAGGCCTTGGATCCAATCCTGGAGTTGGCAATGCACCATTAACTTCTTTGGTATCTAAGGTTGACGTGTACTTTTTAATATCAAATTGCTTGTTTGTTTTCCTATATACAAGGTTTGGTACATGACGTAGAAACTTTGTCAACTCATAGAAAGTGCTGAGCACTGGCTAACTCCACCAAGAACGCTGGTAGGACCTTTCTAATGTACCTATTATCATAGTAGCTGAACTTGTCAAACGTGTATTAGACAGTTACGCCCCGTTTTATTACTCACTAGCTGCGCCCCGCGGTTTCACCCGCGTAAGTCCCAATCCCGCGGGAACTCCGGGATAAAAAGTAGCCTATAAGTTATTCTGGGTCTTCAGCTACCTACATACCAAATTTCATCGTCATCGGCTTTGTAGTTTTTGCGTGAAAGAGTAACAAACATCCATACATCCATACATACAAACTTTCGCATTTATAACTAATATACTTTCCTATTAATATTATAATTTATAATATTAATAGGATAATTAAGCTTAGTTTCTATACGCGGCGTAAGATTAGTTCATTGATGCAGGCTGTTTAGCAGTAACATTACCGGTAAACATCACCACAAACACTGCTGGAATATATATCGGGTAGGTACTTACTGTCTACCCCAATTTATTTGCTCATAAAAAGATCTCATTCCCAATACACGCTTTTATATCTTCTCCTGCTGTTTCTCCTGCCGCGTAACTTGCTCACCCCCAAGTTTGATTGCGTTAATAAACCCTTACAGTTAGCAACAAATTAGACATTAACAAAACAATTAACCAGGTATTGCAGGTAGCGACAATAAGCACTGGCACATGCCAATTCCGTAACCAAATCTATATATTAATACGTGATGCCAAAACTTTGGACCCCTTTTTACGAAAAGTGCTCGGACGGAGGAGTATGAAATTTGACACACTTATAGTTTATGTGTAGGAGAAGTATTTTTCAATAAAAATGCTTAAAAAGTACATTAAATCAATAAATAAAACATTACCCTCACTACCATGCATTTGACACACACAAACAAATGTATTGAAAAAAAGATCACGGCGCACTAAAAAGTTTGGAAACAAACTAGTTGGATTTGAGAAATAAAGATGGCGTTCTTATGGACAAGGTATTAAAATTTATTATGATCGAATTTCGACCAACGGCCGACCACTAGTATATGTAAGTTACTTACTGCTCCAATTTGTTTACTCGCGAGAGGATCACAGTCCTTATAAACGGCGTAAAAGCTCAGCCCGCTGATGCAGGTGGCGACACTGAGCACAGACAGCACAGGCCAACTCCACCACAAGCACTGCTGGGACCGCTCCAACGTGCTTACCGTCATTAGCCGTTGAACCTGTTAACAATATCTAATATATAAAATCTCGTGATTGAACTCCTCCGAAACGGCTTGACCGATTCTCATGATACGTGAGCATATTGAGTAGGTCTGAGAATCGACCAATTTTTCATACCCCTACGTGATGACGGTGACTCAACCCATTTTTTTACCAAAAAATATTTTTAAATATATTACAGAACAACGTCTGCCAGGTCAGCTAGTTTTTTTTATGACATTGGAAGTCAAACAAGCAGACGGATATCCTGATGGTATGAAATTCCCGCCGCCTAGAGCCACCAAAGGTGGTAATGGTGCGTTGCCAACCAGAGGCCGCGATGTTAGGCCTCGAGCAAAAGTAAGTTTACCGGCTACATTACCCTCCGAACCGGAACACGTCATGACGTTATGGCGGCAGTAATAGGTAAGACGGTGGTACCAATCCGGGTGAGTCGCTGCGAAACTCTACCACCTAGTCAGATATCACGGTGTTAGTGACGGCAAGCCTATGCTCGCCTTTTACGAGCTGCCTGGCACAGGAAGGCAGATGGTCTAATCTACAAAGGAGCCCGGACCAACACGGGGAAAATATAAAATAAAATATATATTTGTTATATATATTTTGACGTGCTTATTCGTATTGTGAACCATTATCCTACGATGAACCTGAGAGCTGTGTCTTAGGTTTATATTCTAAAATGATATATTTGAGATTCGCTTAAACCTTACCATTTTTATAAAAGAATAGCCAACCAGCAGAACTTCGTATCGCTAGTCATTAACAGCTCTAACGGTTCTTATAGATTCAAGCATTGTCTTTCCCAGTTTCCTTGCTATATTTCAGATGTTCCTTTCATAAGAACGATTTCCTCACAATAACCAACACAACAAAAAAATAGCAGAGTTGGTGCATCCATTAAGGCGTGCTTGATTCCACGCGAAATAGGGAACCATTTTTTATAAATAGATGAGAAAAACGAGGAAGTAGTTCACCTTGTGGCAAGTGACCATGCGGCTGCCCACGATAAGATGTGAAGCCATGGATGTCACAAATGTACTATCGCTTGTTTAGGAATTAACAAACTCTTAGCTTGAAGATTTTTAAAATCGTAATGCCGCCTCCAGCACCAGATTGCCAAATAACTCATAAGATTCCATAAAGATTTAAACTCCATACAGTACATTGATACAATAACTGTTTATTGTGCACCAAATACAGGTAAATTACAAATACATCAAATAAAACTTAAATTATAAGATACACAAAGGCGGTCTCTTCCAGGCAACCCTCGAGTATGGAACAAGATTTAACAGAATACTGTGTAATGGTGCTCTTAAAAATATAAAAATTCATCTACTAATAGACAAAATAAATCGTCCTAAAAGCAGAAACCTGTTTTAATTATAGGTATTAAAACAAGCAATATAAGTATTAATCACAGTGAACGCAGCAAGTGACGCTTTAACATACTTTTGAAAATATTAATATTTTGATCACATTTCCATCATATTAATATTAATATTTCCATCATAGTTTAAAATGGCGAAAGATAGAATTTCAGAAGGCTGATAGAAAAACGAGTAACTCAAGTTCTTTTTAACAGACTCCTAAAAAGAACAGGTTACCAATTCGTCTGTATAGATTTTAATGGCTATTTTTCGAGAAGGGTAGGTCATGATTCATAAACTGTCCTATATAAATTCATCTGAAATCTGATGCCTTGAAAGTGCATGTAAATTTCGGTAAGTATATCTTAAAAACCACTAGTGAAATAAATATAAAAACCATCTCGGGATCAGTCGCTACCTTTTTAAATTAAGTCGCAACAAACACCTAGTTTATCGCTAAAGTTTATCAATATCACTAAAAAAAACTCACCTGAGTGTGGTTGACGGCGTAAAGCGACAGATATGTTATTAAGCCTCCCAAGAGTAATGACCACCATGTATTTCTCTCTGTGGGGTCAACACTGAAACTGTAATAAGCGATTTATATTTAATTAATTAAAATTTAAAACTTGACTACAAAAAAGCTTAGGGTGATCGCGCAACGATTTTTAAAATTTCCGGAATTAGGAATAAGGACGTACTTATTTGCTCATTTACTATTTTAGTTTTTATTCAACTACACAAATTTATCAAAGTCTAATAATATAAGCAAATTATATGCTTTTATAATAACTGCAGATATGCATTACTGTTATTGACAAACACTTATTATACAAGTCTATTACAAATAAATGTAATAAAATGCCACACCCAGAAGTATAGCCATTTAGGTGTAATTAAAGATTAGTATATTATCTTTGGTGTTATGAATATATCACACATATGTTACACCTTTAATAATAATAATAATAAATATCCCTGGACATGTTACACGAATTGAATCTAACCCCAAGCAAATAATATGCTTATGTTATGGGTGTTAATAAACGATACTAATACGTAATAAAGTATTTTTTAATAGATACCAGAATAAATTTAATAAACACCGAACCCGGAAATGTAGTTATCTGAATGTTCATCACACAAATGCCTGCCCCGTCGGGAATAGAACCCGAGCCTCGTGGTTGTTCGGAGTAGTTAGGCGCGACGCTAGCCACTAGACAAACGAATTGAATTCGACTCTCATTAATGTTTGAAGTCTTTAGGCATGTACGCTAATAAATACCTTAATCAACGAAATATTTTTATTTAAGAGTTAGGTGCCTGCGATCATTAACATATTACTAATTGTGTAGTCAAGCAAACACAAAAAAATACTTACTTTGAAAAATTAAGCCGTCCCCCTTCTCTTGCGTATGCAAATATATTGTCAATTCCACCTAACTGCACGGACGCGAATATAACTATACTAATAACAGCAGCTAACATTAAAAATGATTGTAACAAGTCTGTGAAAAGAACTGCTTTCATCCCACCCAAAGTCGAGTAAAACGTACATACTAAACCTACAACTAATATCGATATTAACCTATCTAACCCTGTAACTGCTTCTAGGACTATAGCTGGTGCGTAAAGTACTATCCCATTGTACAAAACCATTTGTAAGGTATATGTTAGTGATGCCAACAATCTTAAATGAGGTCCGAATCGCAGTTCCAGGTATTCATAAGTACTGGTTTTTTGCAATCCGAAGAATACAGGCAGGTAGAGACGAGATATAATCGGCGTCGCGGCTCCATATGATATGTTGATGACCACGAATTGCATTCCGTAGTAATAATTTTCAGCTGAGACACCGAGAAGAGTGATTGCAGACATGAAGGATGCCATTAGAGATACTGCCACTGGGAATATGGACATGTTGCGGTCTGCATGCAGGTATTCCTGAAACAATTTTTTTAAGGTTACATTTTTTTCAAAGTTTTGTCATCGACTGTACCTACCTTCCCATATTGTTTTTTTTTTTTTGAATGACTAAATTGTTGCTAATCTCGCGATTTTATGCAACTTCACCGAGCTTTGTGGGCCGAGCAGGGTGCTCAGCCCGAGACATCATTATTTAAATGCATGGGGCTGTTACCTACAACGCCAGCACCAAGGGTTGTCTCCCGGAAGACCGTACCTCGACTTGGTGCTGCATTCTGGTTACTGGGTGGATTGGAAGGAGGAATATTGGCGGCTCGTTGCCCGGCGTTAGGCGCCGGGCGCAAGAGAGGTCTTCTTCGCCGAGACCGGAGGCGACGGTGTCGTGTAATGTTGTTGTGGTGTGAGTTTGTCGTGTTCCGGTTTGGAGGTGGAGAAAGTAGAGTGTTCGCCACGGTTATTTGGTCCGGAGGATCCGATAACACGTGGCGGGGTCTTCTACGGTTGGGGGGCGCGTTCGCGACCGGTGTGTAGTCACACGCGGAAGCTAACAACGGATTCGGGTGGGCAGCAGTTTTTTCAAAGTAACGTTCGGACAGTTCTTTGAAATGCTGCCCATATTGTAAAGATTTCGCGTCTTTAATTCGTTATTTTTTGCTGGAAAGTACATTTGCGTAGATTGTCATTACATTTTTTTTCAATCTTTTTTTTGTTTCCTCGTGTTTCGGACTCCTTTGCAGAATAGACGATCTGCCTTCCTGCCAGGCAGCTCGTTAAAGGCGAGCAAAGGCTTACCGTCACCAACACCGTGACATTTGACTAGGTGGTAGAGTTTCGCAGCGACTCACCCGGATTGGTACCACCGTCTTACCTATTCCTGCCGCGATAACGTCATGACGTGTTCCGGTTCGGAGGATAAGGTAGCCGGTAAATTTACTTTTGCTCGAGGCCTAACATCCCAGCCTCTAGGCGGCGTGAATTTCTTACCATCAGGAAATCCGTCTGCTTGTTTGCCTTCCAGTAACATAAAATAAAATAAAAATAAATAAATAGTTTTGTCATCGACTGTACTTAGCCATATAGTAAAGATTCCGGATTTATAATTCGTTATTTTTTGCTCGATAGTACATTTGGAACTAATTTACACTCACGTGCATCAATGTGATTCACGTTTCAATTCGTCGTCGGGCCAGAAGCGAATAAACTCCACGATAGTTTCTTAAAGCCTTGCAATAATAAATAAATAATATTTTTTATTAATTTATCAATTGTTACATTACTTTCCATAAATATTATTGAAATCAAATTATTTTGATTTTCTAATTATGTCAGGTGGTCTTGCTCTTTCATCGCAAGATGTATTTGGATTTTTGTAAAAATAGCATTATTACATAAATGAATACAAATTTTGAACCTTATGTTACTTTGAATAAATAACGCCTGTTTATGATATGTTATTAGTGAACAAGTGGTTTTTCAGGAGGAAGTTTTGCAATTCACTCCTCCTATATTGTTTATGTCTGCCAATCGATTTCTCTGTCTCTCCTGAAAGAGCTTACTTCTGAAGTAGTCCCATTGTCACCAAGTCTGTATCTGATGATGGAATTTCAGGAAATTGAGGAAAATACTTAACTTTTGTGTACGTAGAGTATTTACTTAAAGAAATCGATGTGAATTGTTTGCAGTTTTACAGCAAATTCATTTGCATGCAAATTTTAAAGTGAAACAAATGTTAAGATACATTTTTTACCACTTCAACCTAAATAGATCTGTACGTGCTCGTGTCAACTTTTGAAATTTTTTGTATTTAAAATAAAAAGGTAATAAAAGATTCCTTTCAATTATTATGTACACTTAATAAATATCTTGCCGTAGTATGTAGTATATATGCGGTGTTATTATACAATATTACAAGTAAAATAGTACGGTTGGCACTTACTTGCTGGTGATATTTAATGTTTAAATATTTCATGTTTTTTTTTTCATTTTTAATTTAAAGAAAAAAAACATTTACTGAGTCTAACTCACAATACATTACAAAATGTTTTAAAAACTTTTAATTGACAAAAATAAACTTCTTGAACCTAAATTCTAAATAAAGTGACACTACTCCGAGGTCACTTGTATCGCTCTAGTTCTCAAGAAAATAATAGAACATTCCCAAAAAATTAACAAGATTTTAATTAACCTGCAAAACGATAGTATTTCGTATCTCGTATAAAAACTGAATTTAAATTGTAAACTAATCATTTGAATTTATCTCTACACTTTAAAATTGTATGTCATTGCGTGATTGGCATAAAGATGTAATTGTTAAACTGATATGGCTGAGTAATTACTTTAAAACGTTAATATTAAAATAATTTAATTAAAGTTTTTACGGAGATGGGTAAGATTATGGCAGTCAAAAGTTTATCTTGAAAATATATTTTTTGATTTTATAGTAGTGACTAGCCCTGACCACAAGCAAAACGTTTGCAATATTAGACTTGTACTATGTAAAAGTTGTATTTTACATTTTCTTAAATATTTATTAAATGATGTAGACTTAAGAGCAATTTTAAACTAGATTATATTTGAGTGCTGTGCAACCACTTGTCAGAGTAGGCACTTTTTGTAACAATGGAAGCTATGACTATTCTAAAGATACATAAGTAAATAAGTATAAGTTATATCTTCACGGCCATATCAACGAAGTTGTAGGCAGAGGCACAACCAGGGCACCCACGACTAGCCAAAGACACCAATTCCCGCAATATGATAGGTGGCAAGTGGCCAACTGGACACATATCCTATCCCGAGCGACATTTTTTTTATTAGAAAATTTAAAAAATCAAATTTTCTTTTTCGGGATTCGAGCTCGGGACCTCATGCAGTCAAGTCCAACACCTGAACCACTAGACCACAGAGGCGATCTAAAGACACGAACACATATAATCTCAGATTGTTTTGTATATCTGTTTAAGAATTATGATTTCGTAAAACTGTTTTATTTTGTTTCGTAAGGTTTAACTAACGTTTACGTAACTGCACAAAAATAAGCTTCTTAAAACATTAAATTATAAAAGCAGTATATTCATGCCCGTCTCCCCGAAGTGACAGGTAGAGAGTACACCCAAGGCACCTACGACTAAACCAATGTTTTAGTCCCACAATACGATAGGTGGCAAACATCGCCAACCGAACTCTTATCAAATCCTGGACATCGTCGTTTTTATTAGAAAATGGAAAAAACACACTTTGAGTTGCCCAACCTGGGAATCAAACCCGGACTACTAGACCTTAAATCCGATTCACGTATCACATTATGAAACATTAAAATTATTTTCTTTAACATCTTCACGCCTATATCCCGAAGGGGTAGGCAAAGGCACAACCAGGGCACCCACGACTAGCCGAAGACACTAAGTCCCACAATGCCACCTATCACATTAAAATTATCTGCTTTTATTATTGTTCTGGCCTCCTTTACACTCGTTGCTTATTTTGAAAGATCTAAGCATAAATACGGTAAGCTACAAAGTACAAGTTAAATATCCGCTTCGGCTATACTCGTCAAGCTTCGAAATCCGAATGTATTTTAAAGATATCTATATAAAGTTGTTATTACATAATTAATCATTTCGCTTAAATTTAGATTAGGTCAGTCAATTTAAAAATAAAAGTATAAAGAGTAAAAAGTGTAAAGCCGAAACGCATAATTTAAATAGTAGTGTTGTACTTTGTTTAATAATAAGCTTGTAGAGATGTAAATAAGTAAGTTATATTAATTTTTACATAACAAACCTCATTTGTTTTCTGTTTACCGCCACTGAATCGGAAATACACCCCAATCGCCACAGACGCTATCATCGTCGCCGCCATTATGATATAGTCCCACACGCCAAACACCGACTGCGCCATTTTTATCTGAAAATATTTCTGACATTACTACTGGTATTTTGGGTTAAAAATTTTGAATGGATAGACTTGTACTTGGGTATTATCTTAATTATAAAATACCTACATGCTTATGATAATGCTATCTGTCATCTTAATATATATTTTTATGGCGAAATACAGCGATTAACAAATTAAATATATACCAAGCAAATTTTTCGTCTAAAGAACATTAAACATAGATTCAATAGATAAACGAATAAAAAACAAAACCAAAATAAAATATAATTAGGTTGCATTAATGTGTAGGTAAAGTAAAAAAATATACGTTTGTTTGTAGATTCTTCGTTCACATATAAATTTTGTGGGATGCTAGTGGAGCTTTGTTACCGTAGTACAAACTATCGAGTATCCGAAGTAAAAACATATCCGTAACTGTAACCGTATCAGTGACAAAAGTTTCGGATAAAGTTGGAGTTTAAATAAAACATGTTACCTCAGGTTTTTATCAAACGCTCGCGCGCCTCATGAATTCTGCATATTTTGTTTGTTATTTTTAGTCACAATACAACCTCATTCACATTTTAATCGACTATCCGTAATAAAAACTATTCGTTACTAACGAATAATAACATAGGTATTAACGCATCCGAAACCGGTATAACCTTAACATCCCTATTTTAGAGATAGTAAAGAGGCTGGAGGCACTGGAGTTAAGTAAATTTAACACACAAGCGTAGCCGCGGGCAGCATCTGTACTAATATCATTATAAAGAGGAAATGTTTGATTTTTTGTTTGTTTGAAATGAATAGGCTCCAAAACTACTAGACCGATTTCAAAAATTCTTTCACCCGTAGAATGCTACAATATCCCTGAGTAACAGGTTTTGTTTCATCAAAATTAGTGCATTGGCTTTTACCCAAGTTACGCAGGCGAAGCTGCGTAAAACTGCTAGTCGATTATAAATTTAAATCCTATATGCGCTGATTTTTTCTTATATAAAAAGTTGATAAGATATTTACATATATTACCACAGTGCATGTAGGTATCACATGACTATGATATAGCTGGATGTATTATTGCTAACGTCGTGTCATTGTGTCATTTGCAGAGGAGTCACATATTTAAGTCATTTTCACTCAATTTTAAAAAAGAGTTTTTGAATGTCAATGTACTTTTCACGCGATTACTCTACCAGTTAATGAATTTCCATTTAGATATATTGGATTTCTGCAGAAACATGAGGTTTCTCACAACAAAAATACCAAAATTCGCACCATAGCGTATTGTTCACGTTTATTAAATAATCTACGAAAATGTTTAAATTATAATAAAATTGAAGTCGGTTTTTTGAAGTATTTTTTTATCGACGTGTGAAAGAAATTTGTCGTCACATTTCTCTGTTACATTCAGTGACCTCAAGTTACGCACCATAAAAAAACTACTGTATAATATCTCCGAATTTCATACTGCGTTCTTCGTTAGTTTTGTTTCGCTAGCCGGTATGTCTTCAAGCTAGCTCACAGCAGACCACTAAGGCAGCTTGAAGGTCTCGTGCAACGTGCTACACATATATAAAGAAGTTTCTCCGTCCCTCCTCCGTTGTTTCATTTCCAGGTCTACTGAGTGCAATAGACCATCTGCCAAGTAGTTTTTAAAAGGCAAGCATTGTGTAAAATATAGGTCATCACTAACGACACCACTGGTGTAGCAACTTGTCCGGGTACGGATCCATCGCCTTTTCCATCGTTGCTGCTACAACTGTCATGTTCCGCGCCGGAGGGTAGTGTACTTACTTTCAAGCAACTACAATGTATTCATCCCACGATTCCATATATGGAACTATAGTTAGGATGGGAGTTTCAAAGAAGTCCCAACAGATTGGACCCTCGAAGAATTGGTTACAAACATTACATGTCCAAAACAATCAGTTCGTGCTATTAAGTTTAGGCGTTTAAATAAAAGGTTCCACAAAGAAGGTAAAACCGGCCACATGACAGCGACGCAGTTGTCTGACGATGTATTTTGACAAACAGACAAATTTTACGATTGTAAGGAGCACAGATTACACCCCTGAGTATACAGAGCCTGCTTTTTTTTGCTTGCTTGAGATTCGTTGCTTATCTCAAACTGCAATATTTAGCCAGAGAATCTCTAAAGGTATTTTAATTATCATGCACTGTTTTGCGGAAATTCATTAAAGCAGACGGAGAGTAAGCTTTAAATTTACTTATTCCACGCAAAACGCGTTACATAGGCATGAAGAGAAAAATCTTCCCAATGCCACTGGATGATTTGAACGTCCTTGTAAATCAGTCCATGAATAGAGTCCCGTTCGGGAATCGATCCAACTTCTCACTTTTTTAGAAATCCCTGTCGAAGACCCCACCACAAAGAGCCCCAACTCGCACTTGACATAACGTACTTATAACGTAATGTCTCTCAAGGGAGTGTGTTTACGGATACTCTACTCTCCAAGCCGAAATACGACAGAGGCGAGCACCATATATAATGGCAGCAACAAATTAAGCAGTTATAGGAATTCAGTCAAATCCTCGCAAGATTTTAATATTAGGAAAACTTAGTACCCTTCCGCCCGTATCTCTAAAAAGTGAACCGAGTTACAACTAAGGCTCCCAGGACTAGCCGAAGACTCTTAATCGCATAACGTGATAGGTGGCAAGCCTATCCCAACCAGTTAATGACTGGTTGGAGATAGGCTTGCTTAAAATTCCAATCCAATCCGTTGCCAAATCCGCTTAACTTTGTTTTTATGGCAAAATTTAAAAAACACATTTTCTCTTTGTTCCCGACCTGGAGATCGAACCCTCACCTTATGAAGTCCAACACCGTATCGCTAGACCACAGGCGATAAGGAAAACTTAACATAGAAGTTCAATATTTGTCACTAAGATTTAGATACGTTGCTAGCATTTTAAGCCGTCTTTTGACAACAGAAGAGTTATCTGGTTGTTTGTCTTTATATCTACAGATATGATAACTATATAAATAACAGTAGAAAACATGACAAGGCTTTTTAGTCAAATTTCGTCCTATGTAGGTCCAGGTCTTCCATATAGAATAGACCATCTGCCTCCTTGCCACGCAGCTCGTTAGATTTTATACTTCTTATCGTTGGTACTTGGTGAAATTCGATTTTAAACACAGTTTATCAATGTCAGTTGCACTTTTCACAATATACTTTCATTGTTTAAAAAAAATATTGGGGAAAGTACAAGAGATATTGATAAATTGTTTCCAGCATAGCATAGGCGAGCATAGGCTTACCGTCACTAACACCGTGACATCTGACTAGGTGGTAGAGTTTCGCAGCGACCCACCCGGATTGGTACCAACGCCTTACCTATTCCTGCCGCTATAACGTCTATGTTCCGGTTTTGAGGGTAAGGTAGCCGGTAAACTTACTTCTGCTCGAGGCCTAACATCCCGGCCTCAGGTTGGCAACGCACTTTTAGCACCTTTGGTGTCCGCGGCGTGAATTTCTTACCATCAGGAACTCCCTTTGCTTGTTTGCCTTCCAATATCATAAAAAAAAACATTAAAGAAATGCAAAAAAACTGTACCTCAATGGTCAAAATACGTATTTCTTTATCTGCAATAAGCTGGCTGGGCGGACTTTGCACCACAAGGCCCATCCGTGTGTAATTTTTATCTTAATTTTACAAATGTTACGTATGCTGAGATTATATGTGACATTTGAGATGAAGATGACTTCGTCAAATCAGTGATTATAAAATTGAAAATGTTTAATAATATTAAGGTTAAGTTAATGTTAATTAAAATTGGTTAATGTTAAGTAAAATTATTTTTGATACATGCATAAGTTTGAAAAATGTGTGACGTCACATTAGGGGGGACGGGGTTCTAAAAATGTGACAATCTGTGACAAGGAGGGGGGAGGGGTCGAAAAATGTTCTTAAATTCGCGTGACGTAATTTATGGATGGCCCCTTACCTATATTTTAACCTGTGCCCGCCACTCACGAGCTTCCTGGTGGACAGGCAGACACGTACCAATACAGGAATATACATATACCTACTATCAATGCATATATATAAATACTACATAGTATAAATGACAAAATTACCTATAATTTCAAACCTAAATCGTCGCTTATCTATATGTACATATAATAAATCTGTAGAAGGGTCAATTCTGTACATTAAAAATATTGAAAAAATAAATAGCAGTGTTACTGGATCAATACCAAACCCAAATATGTAATTTTAAAAAAAAATCTGTCTGTGTGTATGTTCAGGCATCACGTGAAAACTAACAGTTCGATTTCGATGACACTTGGTATAATTATACCTTATTATCCTGGGCATAAAATGGGATACTTTTTTTCCTGGAAAAGTACGTAGAAAAAAAATAACCTTAATTTTTCGGACCGACATCCGCGCGGACGGAGTCGCGGGCGGAAGCTAGTTATTAATATTTTTAATTGTTTATACGAGATACTCACTGTCAATTTTAATTTTATCTGTCGAAATTTCGGTCTAGTTGCATATACCGTGGTCACAAAGGGACTCTGGACCCATCAGGCAAAATAACTTAAAATGTTCAAGTTATACCTAATTACATCTACTGAACGTACTTTTTCTTACTTACAAAAACAATAAATTGACCTTGAAAAAAAATCAATTTATTAATCTTAATATCATTTTAATACCTGTCTAAAAACACTTGACTTACCCCAGCATATCCTAAAATGTAATTAATACCTAGTTTGAATTATTAGTTTAGTATGAATGTTTTTACATGTTTAACCGACAAGTCTGATATTTTCAAATTCAGTCAATAACAGTGTACGCAATAGACGCAAAAACAATCTGAGCTGAGCTAAGAGGCTAACCGCCATTGCTAATAATGTATCTCAATCTAATGTATTTCAAGTAATCTAGATAGCTGCGTATCCGTCGGCCTATCCTACACCTAATTGCCATATTTATCCTGTCCATAGATATGTTATTGGCAAGAGATAACAAAAAAATGGATCAAAATATCAATCTTGGACAGCGAGTTTTCGATTAGAATTGATTATTAATATTAGCCGTAAGACGTCAAGTAGTGATCAACCAGTAGGTAAACATCAATTAAACTTTTCTCCGAAAAAGACGTTTATAATATATTTAATAACAAGTCAAATAGTTTCTTTCGAAACTATTTTACAGCTAGTGATTTAAGATTATCAGGAATTGTTATATACAAATTGACATATAGCATTATATTTTTATAAATATTAATACAAACTTTAAAAAATTTTAGTCCAGATTTATGCATAGAGCAAGCGAGATAGTTATATGCATAATGTAGCGAAAGAAGAGGGATGGGAGATATTCTAGGGGTTCCCTTATGGATATAGCAAAAATTGTGTTCCGGGTGAATGTTGAGATTCTCTTTAGTATTACTAGAATTCTAATGTAGAGTAGTATATTGTTGTCTTAGATATATATGAATGGTGCCTGTTCACTATAAGTGACTACGCAAAATGTACTGACGAAATCCCGACAATGCATTTAAATAATTTATTTAAATTTAAGTAAAGGTCAATGTTTTATGTAGATTTTGCTAGACTATTTCGTGATCCAGTAAAAATCTCAAAACGGTTACATAAAAAAACATATCTATTCTTGAAGGCAAATACGTCCAAAAACTTTAGATAGTACCTACGTAATTATATTTTTCGAATAATTTTATAAATATTAAGTAAATGTTTTTGTACTCGTATATAGAATAGAATATATTTTTATTCACATTCACCTTACAAGAGGCATTTGCGACGAGTCTATATAATATTAAAAACTACCACCAGATCAGAACGCGGACACACACTGAGAAGATCCGGCAAGAAGCTCAACGGACTGTCTTTTTTTCCTTATTCTATACAAATGTATTAGTATTACATCACACATTATTATTAGTAAGAGATTGGTATTAGGAGCAATTAATCCGACAGATATTTAGCAACGGTATTGTTACCTTTTTTATACAATTTCACTTTGACACATTTTTTTTATTCTATTTACTGGCAGGTCTTTCATAAAATCGGGAAGTATATTGTAAAATCGTAAACATTGACCCATGAAAGAATGACTAACTCTGTAGAGTAACAGAAAGTTACACGCGTATCTATGATGAGATTTGAATAAAGCGTGTCGAAATCGATAAAGGTAGAGGTGTTTATCATTAAATTAAACATTTTCAATTACCTTCGACAACACCTATCCGAAATGTAGTTAAGGAAAAACTCGACTACGTCAGCTCTAAAGCAAAAAATAGTATCAAAATCGGTTCTTTCGTTTAGGAGTCATAACACAGACAGACACATATACATATCAAACTTAGAACACCCCTCTGTTTGCACCTATTAACACGTTTACAAGACGTTTAGTTACACCTGACGATTGCAAAACGGTAACGTCTAATTAATGTACTCGTAGTTACCTGCTCGTATTAATTAGGATACGCACATTTCCAAATAATTATTATGTGCATTTTAAATCATTTGTGTTTAAAATATCTTATACTGTACTTTTAAATAATTTGAATATTGTGTTCAGAAAACATAACATACTAACTAACTAACTAACAAAAACTAGCTATTCACGCGAACTTCATTCCGCAAATTCAGTTTGCATGGGAAAAATTAAAATACTGTTTTTCCTAGTTTCCTCGCTGTTAAATGGGACAAAATGTACCATTTGTCCTTCTCCCGGTTCTAAACTAACTCCCAACAAATTTTCAGCTAAATCCGTTCAGCCGGTCTTGAATTATAGGTGGTGTAACTAACACCACTTTCTTTCATACATATTTAGATTATTGAAACATATAATACCCCTCGCAACTGATCTTTTGAGTAGATTAGATCGTCTCCCTCTCTCTCTCTCTCTGCCTGGTGGCTCCTCAGATGCAAGCATAGGTTAATTTTACCGCTGGTGCTAAAGTGCTGAGCAGCAACTTACCCAGGTAGGGTGCCACAGCATTAGAAATTCCTACCAACATAATTACACTGTCATGTTCCGGTATGCAGGTCAAGGTACCGGGTAAACTTGTACATAGGCCTAACATCCCGGCAACAGGGCAGGTGTATCTAGCCCGTAGATGTCTCTTAACTTTGTATATTGGAGAACCGCTTTTTTGTTCCTTTTTTTTATTGTACTGGAAGGCAAACAAGCAGACGGATTTCCTGATGGTAAGAAATTCACACCGCCTAGAGACACCAAAGGTGGCAACGCACGCCAACCTGAGGCCGGGATGTTAGGTCTCGTGCAAAACTAAGTTTACCGGCTGTCTTACACTCCAAACTTGAACACGTCATATCGTTATGGCGGCAGGAATAGGTAAGGCGGTAGTACCCTCTGCCACCAAGTCAGATGTCACGGGGTTAGTGACAGTAAGCCTATGTTCGCCTTTTACGAGTTGCCTGGCAGGAAGGCAGATGGTCTATTCTGCTAAGGAGCTTGGACTAACACGATATTCGCTGTATTACTTAAAATAATTAGTATCGAATATTGACAATCAAAGTCTTTTCACTCCCATTGGCAAGATCCAGCGAAATAAACTTAACGGTCTTGTTTCATTTTCATTAAATATGGTTCAAAAACATTACACTGTACATTATGTTTAGAAGAAATTATCTATCCGAAGCATTTTTATTAGCTAGATATTCTGTGATCATAATTTTACTAGTTCGATAGTCATTTTTACGTAATAATCTTGATATATTTTTTTTAATTTATTTTAATCAGGTGGGCCTTTAATGTACACGGGAAGTTGATTGTCAATATATAATTCGTATATGCTTAAAACCACTAGATATAGTAGTATAGATATTCTTATTTAAGAATGGTTAAAAAAACAGTATGCTTTGTTTTTTTTAGTTAATGTGGAAGGTTGATTTCTTTTACCCACTACAAAGTGTGTATCAGTGATCAAAACCTTCGATTTCAAGATTTTTTTATGATATTGGAAGGCAAACAAGCAGACGGATTTCCTGATGGTAAGAAATTCCCGCCGCCTAGAGACACCTAAGGTAGTAATAGTGCGTTGCCAATGTGAAGCCGGGAGTTTAGGCGTCGAGCAAAAGTAAGTTTACCGGCTACCTAACCTTCCAAACTGGAATACGTCATGACGTTGTGGCGGCAGGAATAGATAAGGCGGTGGTACAAATCCGGGTAAGTCGCTGCGAAACTCTACCACCTAGTAAGATATCATGGTGTTAGTGACGGTAAGCTTGCCTTTTACGAGCTGTCTGGCAGGAAGGAAGATGGTCTATTCCGCAAAGGAGCCCGGACCAACACGGGAAAAAAACACCAAGAAATGTTATGCTTAACCAATTTAACAGAAATGTTTGAATAAAATCACTAAAGTATCTTCAATTGAGACCAATCAGACATAATAAAGAGTGAATAGCCTCTACATTACGAATCAATTAGCAACACAAATACACATTCAAGGTATTGTATAAGTACGCAAATACAGTAACTTATACCAAAACTAAAATAAACCATTGTGATATTTGTGACATAAGAATTTACATAACATCGTGTCAGAAGAAACCAAGACTTTTGAAGAAGATGGTCGTATTTTTTTCATTATTATTGAATTTCATGCTTATATCGCCTATGTGGTCTAGCGGTTCAGTTGTTGGACTTGACTGCACGAGGTCCCGGGTTCGAATCCCAGGTCGGGCAACATAAAGAAAATTGGGTTTTTCAATTTTCTAATAAAAAAGTGTTGCTCGGGATTGGAAATGTGTCCGATTGGCGATAGGCTTGCCACCTATCACATTTTCGGATTTAAGTGTCTTCGGCTAGTTGTGGGTGCCCTGGTTGTGCCTCTGCCTACCCTTTTGGGGATATGGGCGTAAAGATGCTTTATATTGAGTGAAATTGGTTAATTTAGGTGGGAAATAGACTAATTTTGTTCAGTGGAAGTGCTTAAATGAAATAGTCATCAAGAAATTAGTTTATCGTCTATTTTCTCGCTGCCGTTAAATCTCACTAGATTAGCTTGAGTAACGAAGCCACCGCTTTACTCAAGACCCTGACCTGACATGATTTAGTGTATACTTAGTACATAGTGTACTAATGACTGCATAAGAATCAACTAACTTGACATTGGCAAAGTAAGTCGTGAAAAACGGTTGAAAGTCATATTTATATAAAAAGAAGAAGCTACCAAGCTAACGGTAGGTTTACTTAGTTTTTATACTATAAATAGATAAACATGCAAATCGATTTCCTGGTAGAGAGACTACAGACCATAGATTATAAATGCTAAAGATTGATAATCAAAAACTGAAGTTATTATTGGAATATGGATAAATGTAGTGAGAATTTGATTAGCAAAGCAAATTTTTGCATAGGTTGCATACGAGTAGGTTCTTAATCTATCATATCCCAAATCAAAACATATTAACTTAAGTTTTAATAATTGTTAAAAGTAATATGCTTACTTTTCATCATCGACAAGAATTTTATAAAATTAACGAGGTACCAACTTCGTTACATCTTACATAAACAAAAAGCAATACTATTTTTTTTATGTTATAGGAAGGCAAACAAGCAGACGGATTTCCTGTTGGTAAGAAATTCACGCCGCCTAGAGACACCAAAGGTGGTAATGGTGCGTTGCCAACATGAGGTCGGGATGTTAGGCCTCGAGCAAAAGTAAGCTTACCGGTTACCTTACCCTCCGAACCGGAACACATTATGGCGGCAGGAATAGGTAAGGCGGTGGTACCAATCCCGGCGAGACGTTGCCTAACTCTACCACCTAGTGGGATGTCACGGTGTTAGTGATGGTAAGCCTATGCTCGCCTTTTACGAGCTTCCTGGCAAGGAAGGCAGATGATCTTGTCTACAAAGGAGCCCGGACGAACACGGGGAATAAGACGCTCGATCATAAAATGGCACTCTTTGCTTTTATTTGCTAGTTGATGTCTGTTATTTAACCTCAACACCCATAAAACAATTAAATTAAAAGTTTAAAAAACCCCCTACACAAGAACTTATTTTCCCTTAAAAATAAAAAAAAATACAGACATTCGGTTAATCTCCCTACTTTCACTCCCACAACTTTTAAACGGCTCAACCAAGTTTCGTCAATCATGTTTGAGAACACTCGCACATACCTAAGTTACTTTAATACTAAATTGAAATCAATTCACCAGTTTGGGAGTTATGATGCCACAGACAGACACTTCAAACTTATAACACCCCTCTTTTTGTGTCGGGAGTTAAGAAGATAAGAGTTGGCGCGTTTGCAAAAAAAGCAATCTTCACAGCAGCACCAACATAGTCCTAAGTATGATTGCGAATAGACTGGACTGTCCTTTTATCAGGCATTGTTGTAGTAGACAAGTCGCGAGAAATGTCGGATAGAAAGACAGTCAATCTCAATTATTATGTAATTTCATCAGTTTAAATATTATTGCATTCCTTTTTATTATTATTATTTTATCATTTTTTTTTATTTCTACTTGAATTCCATTTTAAATTATTTTGACATTGTATTATTTGTTTGACATTTTTAAAATCAGCTATTGTATTATAAAGCAATTTGAATCAATTATTAATTAATTATTTATTTATAGCATGTCATTATAATAATATTTTGTGTTTGTTTGTTACCTTATATGACATTTTAATTAATATTTTAATGGGTCTATGTAACCTGATAATAAACGATTTTTTTTTATTTTTTTTAGTCTGTTAACAAATGTTTTCTTTCTTCTTTAAATTTAGTTCCGAAATGCATAAATGTCCTGATTTTCCAAATACCGCGAAAATTTGCTGAAACCTGCCGTTATGTCATACCAATAATAACGCTACATTTACCGTGCAAAAATTACGCGCTATATGCAGCCGTCTCTACATAACTCGTAGTACGATAGAAAAAAAAATGAACGATTTGCAAGTAAAATAAATTTCCAATTAAATAAAAATCGACTTATGCATATAGGTATGCACATTTATGCTATAGACGAAAATAGACGAAAAACTTTATCTCGTTTTTTAGGTAGGCAATCATTACATATGTTTATAAAAAAATACATACATAAAATAAGTACCTTGCAGAGTAAACAGAGAGCATCGGGTGTTAAATGTCGTGGTACCTTCAGCCATCCACATTCGTATTGTATATCTATTGTTAATCTTTCATCTGTCATTCTTTCCACATAATCGAACCAATGGAGCATCTTTTTTTCATTAGACCTTCAACTTTTTCTTTCAATGCCACTACCTCTCCAATCTCACTGTTGTGATAGCAAACGGTGAGGATCTTTAGGAATGATTTTCTGTGTTGCATTGCAACAATAAAATCAAAGAGAGTCATATATGAATCTCCTTATTAAAATTAAGAAATAGGAAGCCTGATGCTGTAATTTGATGACTTTTTGTTTGTGTACATACCTAGTATCTATATTAGTGGTTACGTAGAGCCAGAACAAATCAAAGTCTACCTACCTATATCCAAGGTCACAAGAGTAATGAAATGTTTGCGGTTGTCCTCATAGTAGGATACCGTCGTCTATAGGCACAATAGATGTTATAGGTGAGTCCCTGTTCTATGTCTAGGTATTAGGAAACGTATGCAAGTCTACCGGCTAGCTTACTTGCAAGTACGAAATACGACAATAGTGAGCACCGAAAACATGGCGACAGAATCAGCTGAGTTGGTACCGATCTAAGTGGTGCTGTACACTTTTACCACCTATTTATTATTGACCAGTAGACTTCATGATTGACAGTGTCTTCGGCTAGTACCTAGTGGATGCCCTGGTTGTGCTTCTGCCTACTTCTTCGGAAATATGGGCGTGAAGATATTTTTTTAAGATTGACTACACTGATTAAATAATAATACAATGCTATACTGATTAAATAATAATAAATGCTAACGTCAACGCGCAATTTTATTAATCTAAAACAAAATGATTTTTTTATTTAAGAGATTAACCTTTACATTAAAAAATCGCTTAATTGAATATTTACTCAACATTAATAAATTACGAAGTTTCGAAATTGGTTCAGTATAAGCGAAGTTACTGGTGTTCGTCAAGTAACTGTTAAGTAATCGGGTATTAAACTATCAAATAAATATATAGATCACATAACAGAGTTAAAGTTAATTTAATAATTACAGAAGAAATTACAATTAAAAATAATTATGTTTTGTCTATAAGGATGTGTTTATTTAATTAAAAATACTGTTATTCAAAAATCTAATTAAAATTAAAAGATATCACTTGTAACAGCTCTTAACTACCTACTTACCTAGATTTTTTGATTACACTCTACTTTTTTAATAAGAATTCACGCGAAGCCGGTCAATGTCTAATTATTTCTTCATGGCATAAGTATAAATTGTAGACATAAATATAAATATATTTTTAACACATTATAACATGGTATAAAATTTTTAGAATTTATTATTTAAAAAAAATAGTTATTCCAAAAATGTAACTGTATTTTTTACGGGATTTACAAAAACAGAGTACACAAAGTGTCGACGCGTACTCGGTATTCTCGGTATACTAACTAAAAAAAATAATTTGCAATGTAGAGTTGAGGTTATGTCATACGTTTACATCGTTCGATTGTAACACCATACGTCAAAATGTCTTGTAACTCAGCCGCTGCAGCGCTTTATTTTTGCTATTACTCGCATAACAGTTCGTATAAATGCAGTAAACCTTTGAATAAGTGATATTAACAATTAGCTTATATTTTTAGTAATAATAGTGCGGAGTGTTTCTGTTTATTTATTTCAATGGAAATAAGAAAAAATATTTTAGTGTGCCTCTACATATTGCTTTCGTGTAGACAAAAAGTGTTCAATTTACAAATCGACATTAGTGACACAACCCTCACTTCTTATTTCCAAAGTCAAGGTTACAAATTAGACATTAAGAATTAGGAAAAAGTACCTTTAGGTACCTATACCTAAAATGGGTAGAGTAAGTAATAACTTTGAATTAGGACAAACAATATTAATAATGCTATCACATAATATGCTTCATTTGTTATTGAATGTCTAAACGCTCAGTGTTTGATAAATGCTTTAATTTTGCCTTGATCGTCAATCAATTCTTTGATCTTCCCATATCAACCTATGCATCATTATTGTAAAATGTATAAATTTATATTTAAAGAATCATAATTCCTTCTTATAAAAAGAATAGATACTCAATCTGTTTTTTTAAATTCTTAATATTATGTACACCTTATTATACGTTAAAAATATGAGCTGTGACTATAGTTAACAATAAATGTTCATTCTTGAAATGAAACATATTTGTTAATGACTTAATTAATTAGTTGCATCGTTTTATGGAAAGGTTAACAATAAACATGATATGTAGTATATTTCTAAAACTATTTTCATAAAATTAAAAGTCTATTCTTATTTGTGAAAATATTCATAACAAAAAGTTCTTTCATATATCATAACATTTTAATTTATGTATTGGTACAAACCTCTAATTAAAACTAGTTTCGTTTTAATTACTTCGCCATAATTTAATTTATTAAGAATATTTATTTAAATCAGCAACACTATTAATGAAGCGCTTTCGTACTTGAATTACAAAATAAAGCCACATAGACAACAAAACTCTATGTTGATGTTCTTTAAAAACAAATGATATCAATAAAATAAAAATAAATATTTCCTGATGATACAAAGAATTTTATGAATAATTGTAAAATATTTATTATATGCACTAACTAGATAGGTAGGTATCTAAATACGATGAGTCATTTTTGCCTGATCAATAACATCTGACGCTACTTGTGCTGACACCTATCGACCTCATATGTGACTAAAATTACAACGATGAACCATAACATCAAATTTTAATAATTCATTAACCACGATTGTGTCGAAGAAATTGAAAAGATTAAAACCTAAATTATAGCTGAGTTGCTAATTCTTATTTCTTATCAATCGGATAATAAAGCTTGGTGCGCAGCAGTTTATAAAGATTTGAAACCGTACCTAAATCTAATTAAAACTCACACCAAATTTCATATTTGTCTAGCAAAAATATGATTGGACTAGTACATATAAACCTTACAATACTTATAACAAAAAATAAATCTAAACAGATCTGAGTATATTTAACAATATAATAATAATAAGAGCATAATATTAGCTACATACATAACTCTGTGTTCTCTACAAATGTTTAGGCACTTTTAAAATGAACTGACCAGTTAAACTTAAATATTAAGTACATGCCTACAGGTAAAAAAGAAAATATTTTGAAGCTTAAACCGATAATAATCATTTCGAGAATTATAAATGGGAATACTTTTGTCCTCTACCATGCGTACAACCGAAATAAAGGAACACCTACCTACCTACTTAATTTCAAAATGTTTATCTTTGTATTATCGTCTCTGTGACCTTCTAGTGTTGCTTTAATCTACTTGAAGTACCGGGTTTCGTTCCTGGGTCGGGCAACTCGAAAAGTGTTTAAGTTTTTTTTTCTATTTAATAAAACGTTCCTCAAAATTGTAAAAAATACAATTGGCGAGAAGTCATTAAGGACGAAGTAGTATCTTTGGCTAATTGTAGGTTGTGCCTCTGCCTGCTGCTACTACTATTTTTGTATTAATGAAGATATCGTAAAGTGATGAAATGATATAAGCCTAATTCACAAAGTAGATTCATTAGAGACTAGCTGACCCGGAAAACTTCGTTTCGCTTTCTAGCTATTAACAGTTCTTATTATAAGAATCTTGTTTTTACTAATTTTGACAAACTTACTTTAATTCAAAGATGAATAATTAATAATTTACCATATCTACTGCAACAAGGGTGCTGTTATGGTGTAGGAAAAGTATTTTTTATTAAGTTGGCATCTCAGTTTTTAATAAAGTCGAGTAGATACTTAAGCTTAAGATCGCCTGTACGTTCAAATGTTTCTCTTCATTCTAGATTTTCAATTATTTGTTCACTTATTAAGTGATGTCATGACAACAATTTTAGAAATTTAGAAAAAAATTCAAGACAATTTGTAAAGTACTATAAAAAAATTGACTACGCGTTAATTAATTTAATTTAAATTGTTACACCTATCCCTCTTCCATTTGGGACCGCTATATTAAGCGGGATAAATGGTTGCACTGCCAAATTTCAGTATCGTGATTCAGTAGATTCGGCATAAGTCTCGGTCGGGATACAAACAGACAGACAAAAATCCTAAACATGCTAATAATGCGCTGCCCATTATTAAGCGCACCTATTTTTTTAACATCCTCAATAGACGGAATTCACTTTTCTACAGTTTATCTATAAGCAGATGACGTAGATCAAAAAAGAAAATAGCATCTTCACGCCCATATCTAAAGAGGTTGGCAGAGGCACAACCAGGGCACCAATATGATAGGTAGCAAGCCTTACGCCAACAGGGCAAGGATTCAATCCTGGACAACTTTATTTTACTAGAAAGTGAAAAATACACACTTTCTGTTTTTTTGTTGCCCGAACCGGTGCTCGAACCCGGGACCTCAAGAAGTCAAACCCGACCCCGGACCGCTAGACCACAGAGGCGATTAGATAAATCGATTAGTACTACATACGCGTCCGTACATAGCTTATTTGTATTTCGCCGGTCCAGTGCCGGTATAATCTAGAAATTATGAAGTTAGTCATCTGACTAACTTCAAAATTTCTAGATTATACCATCGACGTAACATGGTGGAGTCGTCACGTCCCAAAAGTACGTCAACCAGCCGCATCATACATAGAGTTATCAAACTCATGTTTAATGTTTAACATGGGTAGGTAGGTGTCCAATAATTATAATAAGTTAATTCAGTGCACTCATTAATACTTATCTACTCGTTTAGATACTACAACTTGGTAGGTTATTGATCTATGGAAAAAAGAGGAGTAAATTACTCACTTCTAAATTTAATAGATGAACAGTTTTGAAATAACGCTTAACAGTAACAGCAGAAACTCTACCTCGATGTATGACAATTATGACAATGTATGTATGACAAATAGATAGATGTAACCTATGCATTATATAAGTAGAGTTCATTATTAGCATCAAAGATTCGTAGCGTAGAACGAAAGTGTTAAAGTCTAGTTAACTTTATAATAATATAAAAAAATGTACAGTAAATAGTTTTTTTTTATGAAATAATTGTTAGTTTTCTCAAACCTAACAACAAACTCTTTCTTAAACTCAACAAAAACTTGCAAGTTTTTTAGAAGCGACTCGTCAGACCCCCGATCTTATTCCTGATGTCCAGTGCTACATGTGACCACAAAATGCCGATTAAGTTAAAAGTACACTTCTATAAAATCATGGTCAGGTATTTATATGAGAATGTATAGCACCGTCATTACTTGCACGTCATACGCAGAGGCTGCTTGTCGCGAAAATGGATATGCTTCGAATGATATGAGGCGTTGCCCATAAAAATTGCATTTTTTTATTTTTTTGACCCTAGACAAGTTACACAAATTGACTCTAATCCCAGAGCAAGGACATTATGTGCCTGTGTTATGGATGTAAGTCAACGATTCTAACATAAAGAAATGCTTAAATAAATATCAGAAAAAAATAAACACCCAGACCAGGAATTATGCAGGCATCTAAATGTTCAAAACACAAATGCTTTCCCTTGTCGAGAATCGAACCCGAGCATCGCAGTTAGTTGATGGAGTTTGGCATGTACGCTAGCCACTCGACCAACGAGGTGGTAAAACGGCGAGGCGGCATTAAAGACACCAACAACCGAGCTGGTTTTTATGTCTGTGACATAAAGGATAAACAGCAGGAAAGGCGGCTAAGGTGAATTGGTCATTTTTGCGTAAAAGCTACGTACAGTATTTAGTACTATTTATAATTATGTGCTTCGGCTATATTCGTTAAGCTTCGGAAATCCGAATGTATTTTAAAGATATCTATATAGAGTTGTTGGACTTGACTGCATGAAATCAGGGGTTGAAATCCCAGGTCGGTTCTAATTTTCTAATAAAAAAACGTTGCTCGGGATTGGATACGTGCCCGGTTGGCGATAGGCTTACCACCTACTTTGTGGGACTTAGCGACTTCGGCTAGTCGTGGGTGCCTCTTTCTAAATCTTCGCGGATATAAGCGTGAAGATACTATGATGATAATTCCTCACCACCGCTACTGATATAGTTATCCATTAATATTATGAAGTTTGGTGAAGGCGTGAATGGTTTCGTTAATAGTGTTTAAATTATAGCTTCCAAACCTCTTTCAAAACCTTGTATTAAGTTAAATATTTGATTATACTTTTTGTTGATTATAAGCTCGTGTTATATGTTTTACTAAATATATAATGATAAGATAGTGATCATGAAAAATAATTTAATATGCATATTATGTAATTGTAAAAATTAAAACTTAGATATTTTAAATAAAAGCAAAACAAACGAACTTTGCCTATATATTTAATTTTATTAAAAGCAATTTAGGGTAAACACCCATGTTTGTATAAGGATTTAAGTGTAGGCTTTGATCTAATAGATGCTTCAAAATTTAGCCTTTTATTGCGAGAACTCCGAAACAGTATAATTATTTTTTTCTAGTCAGAAATGGGGCATGCATACAAGACCAACTACTTTGTTCCCAAACCTTTTAGTGCGCCATCTGTGATCTTTTATCGTTATCATCAATATATTTGTTTGTGTGTGTCAAATGCGTGGTAGTGTTGGTAATGTTTTATTTATTGAATTGCATTTCTCTTAATTTAAAAAAAATACGAGGCTCCATTTGCCTCAAATGTCGTAATGTATAAATCCGCTCCAAAAATATGAGTGATAAATTCTTCATCAAGGACAAATGACATAATTTTATTAACATTTATAGCTACTTGTGGTCGCCCGTTGGTCGAAATACGACTATAATAAATTTTAATATCCGTCTTCATTTCTCAAGACCAACTAGGTACTTTGTTTCCAAACTATTTAGTGCGCCATCTGTGATCTTTTGTCGTTATCATCAATATATTTGTTTGTGTGTGTCAAATGCATGGTAGTGGGGGTAATTTTTTAATTATTGATTTAATGTACTTTATAAGCATTTTTATTAAAAATATTAGCTCGTTATGCACTTCTCCTACACATAAACTATAAGTAAGCCAAATTTTATGCTCCGGCGTCCGCGCAATTTTTGTAAAAAGGGTTCCAAAGTTTTTACATCACGTATTAATATATAGATATTTATTGGCAATTGTTTTTGCAGAAGTAGCAATTTTATATCTAACACAAAACATACGTCTGTTGGACCTCCATTATTTTTTTACTTTCTACTTCGCGTTCTACTTCGCATGTCATTAATGAACAGTAAACAAACTGCAGCAGTTATTGATGTACCTAATTGTTTTTTAATTTATGAAATAGATTTTTCACACGTGTTTGCAGGTAGGTGACTTTTACAGTTACTTGTTCTCAGTGTTGTTCGTATACATGGAATGATGCTTTTACTTGAATGTAACTTTAATTGTCATCAACTCGGCTATCCTTGTCCTATTAAAGAAATCAGTACACACTTAAAGTATTTTAAATTTTGACTATAAAGTCTATTCTTCTGGATATTTGCCGGATAGGTTTGCCATCAAACATTGTGGGGCTTAGTGTCTTCGGCTAGTTGTGGGTGCCTTGGTTGTGCCTCGGCCTACCTCTTCGGGGATAAGGTCGTGAAGATACTAAGTCTATTCTGTGAGAGCATTTAAAACGCGAGTGCAGTTGTGGTAACAGTGTACAGTGTTGTGATCGTTGTTAGTTTTTTAAATTCATCTGAAATTCATAATCATACATACTCAAACAAATAAAAACGCATTTACGTATAAATGTCGCTTCTTCTGTGTTTGTGGTTATATCTTTATTCTAATTAGATTGTTGTAACGGACGTCAGTAAGTCAATCAAAAATTAATAAAGCCATTAAGTATATATTACCATGTTATCGGCAGTATTTGTTTGTATTATGACAATCTGCAAACAAGCTGAAAAATAATCATGCCGGCAACGATTTCGACATCGCCAAAGCGTTATTTTGCATTGCATTTTTTACTTCTGAGGTTTTTAGGCCTTGGGTGGTGGCATCATCCTAATGAGAATGACACTAGGAATTTTCCAGGCTTTTATATATATTACGCTATTATCACTGAAATTGTCTGGGTAGCTGGATTTGTTGGTCTTGAAACAATAGATCCCTTTATTGGAGAAAAAGACATAGACCGATTTATGTTCAGTCTCTCTTTCGTAATCACGCACGATCTGACTTTAATCAAACTTTACATATTCTTTTTCAAGAATAAGCAAATTCAAGATATTGTTAGAATTTTGGAAATTGATTTAAAGCAGTTTTACCAGAACAATGATAAAATTAGAAGAACAGTTAAAATAACAAGGTTGTTAACTGGGTCATTTTTATTTTTTGGTTGGATTACCATTGGTAATACGAACGTGTATGGGATCATTCAAGATATTCGTTGGAAAGCAGAAGTTGCATTATTAAATGTTTCTGAACCTATACCGTCTAGGACTCTTCCCCAGCCTATCTATATTCCATGGAAATACCAGACAACGCCGTCATATATTTCTACATTTCTGTTGGAGACTGTTGGACTGCTTTGGACTGGTCATATTGTTATGACCATTGATACATTTATAGGATCTGTTATTCTCCATATGAGTTCACAGTTTTCAATTTTACAAGAAGCTTTGACTACGGCCTATGACCGAACATTGGATAAACTTATAAAACCTATGAATCTTCAACTGTCTCTTTCACAACGGGATGACGAATACGAATCAATCATTACTACGTATTACACTAAGGAAGAAATAGAAAAGGCATTAGAAACCACACTGAATAGTTGTATCCGGCAGCATCAGGTGCTAATAAGGTAATAAGATCACAATATCAATTTTTTTCTTTACCTTTTTTGTGGACGCAAAGAAATTGTTTAAATTTCTTAAAGCAATTTAAGCTATTTAAAAATATTTAGTTTTATTTACCCATATTGTAGTTAAGTAAAATAATTGTGTTGGTTCAATAAATATGCATAGGTATAGCAACGTAACAAGCTAAGAATCTAAACTTTTTTCAATGGTACATTAAAATAAATCTAATGTAATTCTTCATTAAATGAAAGAATTAATAACGCGTGGATAAAGTGTTGTAAATTTATGAAAGAAATTTTAGCAAATCAAAATCGTAAAACGGCTTTGTCTGCATATTGAAGATACAGAAACGATATTGTAATAGAAAATAAATATTGAATAAAGTGGCCAAAGAAAAAAAAGATGTTAAAAAAGTTAGTCGGCTGAAAACTGAAAGAAAACACGCGCGGAAAGTGCACCTGCACCGGTAGCTTTTCTTGAGTAAACTGTGCGATTTACTGCGTCGGTACTTGTGAAATAAAGGCGTATTCATACTTTTAGGCCCACTACATACATTCGGGATTTTGTTACGGGATTCCATTTATCCAACGACGGGTTGCACTCCAGGAGTGCCGGCAGAAGTGAAAACTTGAATTGAAAAATTGAAAAAATTAACGTTGTGCATTTTTTTATATTTTGAGATGGTTAGGGAATAATTTTGCACAAATTGCTTTAACTATCAGTAGGAAAGTACTATCATTTATGTGGTAGAATACAATATTCATTTATTGCGCTATCGTACACAAACATGACAACACAAATATTTGCAAAAGCGTCCTGCACTGCCTAAAAGAGAAGCACAGGCATATATTTTCGCCACGCTGTAGAAAGAGAGGAGAATACTTCCTCTCCTACACCGCGCCGGTTGTTTACTCTCCATCCGTCTTACGAATTTTCGATCAGGTCACGTGCCCTGACGTGAGTTTAGAAGTTTTTACCCATTCCAAAAAAGTGCGCAACGCCGCTTAGTGAGTTTTCACTTCAAAAATTCGAATGCAGCAATTATAGACAGGCCACACATGGCAGGATTTTTTTCTGTGCGGTATTTGTTTGGATTTGTATGGGGTGACATCAAAACGAGATTCCGTAAAAGGATTCCGAATGCGTATAGAAGCCAATCCTATTAAAATCGCGAGGCAATTTAAATTTTAGGCGG
>NJDD01003949.1:9312-29105 GCA_002245505.1 Calephelis nemesis
TTTAAAATTAAAAGACCTTATGGATTCAGCCTTTTTAATCTGTATTGGTAATGAGTTCCAAAGACGAATAGCCTGACACGTAAAAGAAAGGTGGTAATAATTATAGTTTTGGGTTGACACGCGCAAAGAGAGATTATCCGTCGATCTTAGTTCCTTGAAATCATTTCTCAAAAATTGGAATCTTTCTTTTAAGTACACAGGCGTATGGGGATCAAATAAAATAGAGTACAGGAGACAAAGAATATGTAGATTCCGACGAAGGCGGATTGGCAGCCACGTGAGTCTTAACCGGTACTCAGAAATATGATCATATTTACGAAGGCCAAATATAAATAAATAAATAAATAAATATCCCTGGACTAGTCACACAAATTGAATCTAACCCCAAAGTAAGCAAATTATATGCTTGTGTTATGGGTGTTAGTCAACGACACTAATACATATAATTACTTAAATAGATACTAGAATAAATTTAATAAAACACCCAGACCCGGAAATGCAGACATCTAAATGTTCATCACACAAATGCCTGCCCCCGTCGGGAATCGAACCCGAGCCTCGCGATTCGTCGATGCAGTTAGGCGAGTACGCTAGCCACTCGACCAACGAGGCGGTCAAATAATCGGGATTTACTTGGATTTTTGGCTAAACCATATTTTTTACTCCAATCCGCTATTTTAGACAAATCATCATTTAAATTAGAGATAGCAAGAGAAAGGTCAAAGAGAATTAATAGCCGCTTGGTTATACAGTTGGAGATCGTCTGCGTACATGTGAGCGATGGAAGATAATTGGTTGGTAATAGAATTAACAAATATTGCAAATAAAAGAGGAGATAAGACACCACCTTGAGGCACACCAACAGAGCAAGCTGACCAATCCGAGCAAATATCCCCCGCCTTAACTCGTTGTCTACGTCCCTATATTGATGATGCATGCAGTTTGGAAACAAAGTTCTCATCAACAAGATATAAAAAAATTATTATGACTATGGTTAGGAATTTCGACCAACGGGCGACCACTAGTATATATAACTAGCGGCCCGTCTCGGAGTAGCACGGGTGGAATTATCTAGATTTTCTTTAAGTCCGTAGCATTTGTTCAACTAGAATAATAGCTTGTAACGGTAAAGATTTTTCAAATCGGTCAAGTACTTTCGGAGCTAATTCAATACAAATATACTACATCTTTCCTCTTTATAATATTAGTGTTAATATGCACGCAATAAACATAAACACTTCCGCGATTAGACATTTAGTTTGCTGTTACATTTCTCCGGATTTGTTGTTCAACTAGTTCAACTCGTTTATACTGCGAGCTAGAGAGCAGACGTCTTTTTCTACACAACATGGCATAATTTCACATATCATGTAGCTAAGAACTATTTCGATCGTATCTCAAATATAAAAGAGGGGTGCTCTTTTCTCGTCGGGGGTGAGTCAATTTAATCACATTATTTTTATGTGGACATGTTTTATTAAATGTACCAAATACTACCTTTGAATTAGAACATCTATTTTAAAAGGATCTAATACGTCTTACTTTTTATAGTGATTAAACACCCGTTAAACACACGTTTTACTAAACACTGTTTAAAATTGAATAGTCAACCAATAACATGCTGCCACGTCATCAACATGATGTGATGACCGCGGGAAGTGGGCATTCATTTTTATATAGATATATGTTAGATATGTGATACCTTGTTTGTTTGCTTGTTTATTCCCTCTGTTTCTGCTCTTATAAGGGGCTGGCTGTTTTAAATGTACTGTATTTACATGTAGTTTCATGGAGTTTGATTGAGAGAAGGACTTGCCACACTTTGGACATTGATATGGCTTAACACCCGTGTGGACCTGGAATAGACAGATCCCCATTAATCTAATTATTTTTCTGCTCTCCGGAGGGGAAATGACCTTTTCTCCCGCTGCTTTTAACAAAATTGCTACATACTGGCTTCGTTGGGCAGAAATATGACATAATAGGCTAGTCTTGGACAACAAATAACTCTAATTTACTCTACCTGAGTATTCACATAATACAAAAAAAATAGCACAATAAAACTTTTTTTTATGACGTTGGAAGGCAAACAAGCAGACGGATTCCCTGATGTTAAGAAATTCATGCCGCCTAGAGACACCAAAGGTGGTAATGGTGCGTTGCCAAACTGAGGCCAGGATGTTAGGCCTTGAGCAAAAGAAAGTTTACCGGCTACCTTACCCTCCGAACCGGAACGTCATGACGTTATTGCACCAGGAATATATAAGGCGGTGGTACCAATCCGGACGAGTCGCTGCTAAACTCTAGCACCTAGTCAGATGTCATGGTGTTAGTGACGGTAAGCCTATGCTCGCCTTTTACGAGCTGCCTGGCAAGGAAGACGATGGTCTATTCAACAAAGGAGCCCGGACCAACACAACCAAAAAACTGACTTCATTTATTTCATAACACGTCTCGATTTGCTTTTTTTATTAGCTAATGTTCCAAGATGGTCCCACATCATTATGATGTTGTCATCATAGACGAACATTTGTGAATTATTAGGTATGTATAACTTACATACCACTAGCCAATCATGATAAAATATCGGATTACCTCTAAATCATGATCTACCTTTTCAAAAACGAACTAAGTATTAATAGTAAAAACATAAAAATGATAAAAAAATATACAGCAGAATTAATAAATTTAGTTGTTACAAAAATGTAAAATAAAACTCTCTAAACAAAAAGAAAATAACTGATCTATCAATTTTATTCCACTATATTTTTGTGCTCCCACATTCTTCTCAAAATTTGGTCTTTAAAAGTAGTCAAGGTATTTGTTTTTTTTTTATATGATAAGTCAGTGAACAAGCACACCGGTCGAAGTGGTAAGAGGTCGTTTTTTGTGTGGCCTATAGACACCATAGATGTTACAGATGCGTAGCTGTCCTACGGCCGGGATGTTAGGCCTATTGTGCAAGTCTACCGGCTACTACCCTTCGGGCCGGAACACGACCAGCAAGTTACTGCACAGCAACCTACTACCAAAAAAACTTGCATTTATTGGTTGCCTGCAAGCAAAAAAATACTATCAATGTGACTTACCCTATCGTGTCTTATTAGACCTGCCTTGTTACTAAACGCTTTTGGACAATGTGGACATGCATATATACTCCCTCTTGAGTGTGTTCTAATGTTGGCCTGAAATAAAAATCAGCTTTTTATCATAATATTAATATGTAAAGCAAAAACTTTGGACCCTTTATATGAAAACGAACTTTGGACCCTTTTTATGGAGTATGAAATTTGGCACAGTTATAGTTTATAAGAAGGAGAAGTGCGAAATATATTACAGTGTAAGTAAAACATTACTACCATGCATTTTTCAAACAAATAAATCGATGATAACGATAAAAGATCACAGATGGCTCACAAACTATATTCAAAAGTTTGGAAACCAAAGTTTGGTCTTGACAAATGAAGATGGCGTTCTTATCAAAAATATATTAAAATTTATCATGGTCGAATTTCGACTAATGGGCGAAAACTTGTACATATAAACCATACATAATGCGTATCAAAGAAGTTGACAGAATTTACTCTTCATTGTCAGAAGAGGGAGGAATTCCATTATACATAATATTTTCCACTATCTCTTGTACTTTTCCACAACATCAACAATCATTCTTCACTTTTTACAACAAGACATGTAAATGTATTTTGCTTCTACCATTCAGTATAACTAGTAATTACAGAAATAATAATTTTTTTGTCCAAAATAACCATAGTTCTTAAAAGAAAACAGGTATGTAGCAAACAAGAGGATTTTTTACTTTTTCAACTTGATTTTGAATCATTGAGAAATGATTTTTTAGAGAAAAGTTAAAAAAATATTTTGAGGAAGTTTATGATGCATAAGAGCAGGTTAAACTGCAGCAAACATTTATCAATTAGACAAAATGTACACACCTCTTGGGAGTCATCATCTTGATTGTAGGCCTGGTCTTCCAACTTAACCTTTACAGTTTTGTGATTCCCTACATACTCTATCTCTTTTTCCTCTGTCTCATATGCAACTTCATTCTCCTCTGCTTCATATACAATTTCCTTTTCCGTGCCATAGTAAATTTCCGCCCCTTTGCCATCTATTACTATTTCTTTCATTGCTGGTTTTAAGCCATTGTCCTCAACATTAAATTGAATGTTCATAGCAGCTACAAAATACGGACATTATCAGGACAAATGACATAAATTGGTCTAACCCCATAGTATGTTTATGATTCAATATTAAATAAGACAATGTACAAGTACGCAGCTTTCCTGATGGTAAGAGATAAAACCATGGTTTATTGACATCATGGCTATAATTACCTTAGATATTACAGATGCATTACCTCTAGACTGCAACATGAAACTGTCATTATGGCAGCTGAAATAGGTAAGGCGGTGGATCCCTACAAAGACAAGTTGCAGCACTATATGCTACAACCAGTTGTCTAGATAGTAATGATCTGGCGAAAGCCAGGCTCTTTAGAGGCAACTAACACTAACAAGCTGCAAGTCAGGACCGCAGATGCTCATTCTGCACAGAGGATCCGAACCAATACAGAGATATATAAATAAAAATAGATACACAACCAGACACCTCAAACAACAGACATCATTGTCCATCACCATAGATGTTACAGATCTGTGGCTGGGATATCAAGTATAATATATAAGCATACCAGATACAATACAGTATCTATATAAGTATGTAGATAAGTAAGTAAGTGATGTATATGTATGGGGGTCTGGGATGTCTTCTCGTGACCATACATATATTATGCTTAATTTTACAAAACATGAACCCGAATATCAATGATTAAGTTGCAAAAAAGCAACACCAACCTTTACATATCATAACATATTTTTTCATATTTTTCATTATTTTTTCAGTTCAGTATTTGTTTTTTGGTATCTGTAATATCAAAAATAAATACCTAATCCGTTTTTTTGCTGTTTATTTTATTAAGGGGTCTGTGAAAACTGTGCTTGATTTCCTAAGGGTCCTTGGACTGAAACTACAATACTTCTAGACCACAATGGAACATTGTCGATATAGCAGCAAGAATAGGTAAGGCGGCAGATCCCTACCCTGGCGAATGCTGCACAACACTCTGACACCAGTGGTCTTGTTGGCAATCAACCCATTTAACCTAAGCTCACCGCTTACGAGCTGCCGGACAGGAAAGGCAAATTATCTATTCTTTAGGTTAGCATAACAATCTCACACCAGACTTAGAAAATGTTATTGGCACAACTTAACCTAATTTTTATAATATATACCAACCTTGTTTGTTTGCCTGTTTGTTTCTTCTGTTTTTGCTCTTATAGGGGGCTGGCTGTTTTAAATGTACTGTCCTTACATGTAATTTCATGGAGTTGGATTGAGTGAAGGATTTGCCACATTTTGGACATTGATAAGGCTTAATGCCAGTGTGCACCTGGAATATATAGATCACCCATTGGCTAAGCTATTGATGTGCATGATTTTTCATACATACATCAACACAAAAAATTAAAACAATACTCATTAAGGTTAAGCTAAAATTTTCAACAAATTCCTGACATTCAAGAACTATCTCAATCACAAACAAAAAAAATCTGAATCGAAATTGGTCCAGTGGTTCAAAAGCTATGGCGCTACACCAGGCACACATACATACACGTCAAATTTATAACACCCTTCTTCTTCTGTCAGGGTTTAAGGAATAAAATTTAGATCACATGAAAATAATCCATCAAAACTTTTGTATTCCCACATACTTCTCAACATTTCCTCTTTCAAACTATCTAGCGAAAGTTTTTAAACTTTTTAAGACTAAAGCTGATTGCTTGCAAACAAAAAAAACTATCAATGTGATTTACCCTATCATGTCTCAAAAGTGCTGCCTTGTTGCTAAATGCCTTTGGACACTGTTGACATTGATACGGTCTTTCTCCTGTGTGTGTCCTGATGTGAATCTGAAAAACAATATCATCATACACATAAATAAAATGTATAATTATACAAATACCCCAAAAAAGGTACAACAAAGGCAAATACTACTAACCAAAAGTACTAAGTTTCACAATGTGATAGGTAGCAAACTACTGTCAACCGGGCACTGATAGAAGAATGGACAACATTGTTTTAATAGAAAATTAAAAAACAGGTTTTGAATTGCCCAACTCGAGAATTAAACCTAGGACCCCACATAATTAACTCCAACACTGCTCCACTAGACTACAGGATCTACATATAAATTTCATTAAATTAACCAATCCCACATTAATATAATAAATGTGAACATGCAAAACAATTAAAAACGCTAGGCTAATAAGTTAATTGGTAAACAAAAGACTAACCTGCAAGAACAAGGGCATGGTGAAACTCTTGGGGCACAATGTACAATGATATGGTCTCTCCCCTGTATGCACCCTCTGGTGATATCGAAGTGCTGCATTTGACTGCAAACAAAAAGCTAAAGGTGTCAAAGAATTGATAGATTGCATTTTTCAGTTGTAATTAATTAAGAATTTCGATAACCCACAAAAAAAAATTGGTGATGTAGCTTAGAACTATCTCAATCATGTCAAATTTCAGACAATAAAATTCTCAACATTGGTTTATCAGGTTTAAGCACCATCACGAGGAAAGGTTATTGTTTTTGTGTAATTATTGAATTTTTTATATGCATCAAATATACTTAAGTCAATTTTGGTAATTTTTATGTACAATCTTATTCAGTTAAAGAGTACAAGTGAAGTGTATGTAAGGAAATTAGTTTCCTTGTTGCTGCCTAATCCCACTAAATTTGCTTGAGTAAGGAGGCCACAACTTCACACTATTTATTACTACTTAATTATGAAATTGATTTTGAATAATCTAAGACTGATTAAATTAGGTAACTTGTCACTAAATTGGGTAAGTTCATGTAAACATAAACTTAACTAGTGGCAGATGCTAATATTAGTTCCAATGCTAACTACAAAAAAAAATAAAGTTTATACTATAGACACACTAAACTTGGTATTAAGATGTTTTTGTTAACTTTGTCATTACACAAGAACTTTACAGATTTATAGATTACAAATCAAAAGTATGTCACTAAATTAGTATTTCGGCTGGTACCACAGCGGCCTGTGTCTGAAATCAATGAGTTTTGTCACTTGAGTTGTTGATCACTCATTGTTAAAGAAGTGATACTTATAACTCTATGATCTACGCTTGCAATATTAAAAAAAGGAAGGCCAATTTTAGCTGTCATTTTATTAGTGTTGTTGTATTACATACATAATTTTATTAAAAATGGTAGGTGACATGTCTTTTAGCTTAATTAATTTTATAAATAAATGAGCAAAATTAGACAAATATTTGTATAAAAATTTCCAACTCAATCTCTGATCTTCCAATCAAAAACTTCCAACTCTCTTTCCCTCTGTCTATTTCTCAAACTGTTATGGTAACTTATGAAAAATAATAATTTCTTTAAATTATGTACTCACCGCATATCTTTTACCACAGACTTCACATATTATATTTTTAAATCGGTAACATGCCTTCTGCTTTTTTTCTCTACTTTCTTCTACCTCTTTCACCCTCCTTTGACGAGAGTAAATTGCATTGGGTATATGAATACGTTGATGTATGATGCATGCCTTTTCAGTTGCAAAAACCTTTCCACACTGAAATATAAATATTATAATTACTTTTATAATTTTAACCAAATTTAAAACAGGAACATATACCTAATGCATTATGGCCAAGAGGCTTATCCAATGAAAAAGAAAGAATGCCAGGTTGAAAATAAGGCCTAAAGAAGAAAGTGTACCTATCAAACATTCATCTATTTACATAAAACATTGATATTCCAATCAAAATTATTTCTGATAAACCTACAATACAGAAAATTTTTAGAAATCACAGCACAAGGTTTTGACTAAGAATTAATATTTGTAAAAGTTTTTCATTTATATTTCTTTAGAGTTGAAGTATTTCCTGCTTAATTATTGTAACTATTGCTAGCAAATCAATGTGTTGTGTTTGTACACCACTTAATAAGATTACTAATAGACAAATGCTACTAGGTTTAAAAATGAAATTTCCTGCACGAAATCGTAACATTAGGAGTACAAAGCATTGAGTTAAAAATAACTTTTAACAATATAGGCTTTTCCCTACAGAAACCTAAAATCTGTAAAACATGCAATGCAGTAAATTAGAGTTTATGCTTACTGTAACACAGGCATATTCATTTCTTTCTATTCTATTATTGTGATCATTCTCAAGATGTTCTTTCAATGCCTCTTCAGTTGGAAACGTATCGCCGCATTCACAGATTATATAATGGATGCTAACGAAAGAACAGTAAAACATATTATTGCTCATGGTAAATAACGCCACAGATTAGTGATCTTTGATTAACAAAATACGCAAAATACAGAATCACAGAATGATAAAATGAAAACGTAGATGACAATATGACATCCGCCATGACAGTATCTGTGGACGACAGCCGGCAACCAAGATGACAACCGTACACCAACCAACGCCGGATGTTAGTTGTCAATAACTAAGTAGAGTGATGCACGTAACGAACTATTAATTCGATTATTCATCGATAATGACACCATTTCCCCGTGTTGGTCCGGGCTCCTTTGCAGAATAGACCATCTGCCTTTCTTGCCAAGCAGCTCGTAAAAGGCGAGCATAGGCTTATCATCACTAACACCGTGACGTCTGACTAGGTGGTAGAGTTTCGCAGCGACTCGCCTGGATTGGTACCACCGCCTTACCTATTCCTGCCGCCATAACGTCATGGCGTCTTCCGGTTCGGAGGGTAAGGTAGCCGGTAAACTTACTTTTGCTCGAGGCCTAACATCCTGACCTCAGGTTGGCAACGCACCATTACCATCTTTGGTGTCTCTAGGCGGCATGAATTTCTTAACATCAGGGAATACGTCTGCTTGTTTGCCTTCCTATATCATAAAAAAAAATTACAAAGTACATAGTTTATATTGATTTTATAAAAATATTGTAATCGGGATTTCTGCAAGATTTTGTCGGTTTTGGAACAAGACTGTACAAGATCTAGTATTCTAGGTTACAGGATCCAATCGATTGTATCTAATTAAGGCTTGCGAATATTTGAACGAGGCATTGCGTTTCGGGACAGGGCGCAACGCATTGCAAAAGCATAAATAAGCGGGCTTGGTGTTAAGAAACAACGCAGCAACGGATTTTTGTTACTCATTAGGGTATTGTTGAACATTGCCCGTTCAACTGCTCGCAGTCCAAAAAGGGTGTCTTAAAAGGAGCGCAACCCATTTCGGGTACCGTCTGCCGCGCTCCATTCTTAATTCAAGTTTGTTCATGTAAACTTCGTGTATCCAAATATTTTTTTTTGTGTGTAGCAGACTATACAACCTGTCGTATTAAAAAGTTTGAAGTGTGTCAACATGGTAAAAAAAATTTCGGAACGAGTTGAGTGGGCATGACTTATTCATTCGTTGCGCTTTTTTCGAGTATGTTGTCGGTTAGTGACTTGAAAACAAAAAGTGATCTGAAAATGGGCGTGTTCGGCCGAAGTAAGTACTTACAAAATTTTGTAAGTCACTTACTATGCTTACAAAATTTTCGGCCGGGACACAAAATAAGCGCTAACGCAGTAAGTATGGCTTAGTATACGACGCCATTTTGCTTATTGTTTATGTACGGGATATGACATAAACCGGTGTTTTGTGTTATGTCCAGCCAGTAAGTCTGTCCTCGCCGAAAAGTGCTACAGTCAGCTTGTAAGACTTTAATTTTTTTATGCTTACTGGCTTACTAAGTTTAGTAAGTACTTAATTCGGCCGAACACGCCCAATGTGTTAGTTAAGTGTTAAAATTATATTTTGGTAAGTGATAAACAATTTTATAAAACACTACACATCATTTAACTAGTTTTAGATAAAATTTAGCGATATTTAAGTCGGTCATGTTTGTACTTGTGACGTAACGGCCCGCTCGATTTTAACTATTTCTAATTATATAATAAAATATAATAAATTATTCTTGTAAATAACATTGGTAATATGTTTATATGACATATCTACAGATAAAACATATAAGTTTTATGAGTTTTTTCCACTAAATACGCCATAATAAGGGATAATAAGAGATTAAATGTCACGTGACACTTTTTGGAACATGCAAGAATTTAATTCTATAGAGAATTCGTTTGTGAGAAATAGCTAATTTCATATTTTTTTTAATTAGCAAATATAATCATAATTCTAAATTTAAATTTTTATCAAGAACATATTCGGAACATTTTGAAAAAAAAAATTATATCAGATTTTAGCCGTTTTACCACCCGTTTTATTATCTTGTTTTACTTAAATTTACCAAACCTATTTTAACATCTGTGAACGCTTTTACTGAGAAGAACAAACATTAAATAGAATAAAACAAACAAACTACTTCTCAGAACTTACAACAAGCTTGTGTAAAATTTCTAAAGTCGGCCTTTTTGTAGTACTGGGTAGCAGGTAGTGAGATAACGCCCCGTTTTTTTCCCGAGCTTGTGTTGTAAAATATTTGCATGGACATTGTTGTTTTTGTAATTGCATTTTGTTAATTGTTTCATGTTCTTTCGATTAAAGTATTTAGAAGGTAAATAAAATTCGTTTGTTTTTCATAAGAAATGTTTTTCTTGGGAAAATTGGGAAAAAACACGGAATTTTTTTTTTGCATTTTGTTCGTTGCAAATGGTTTTGGGGTTAAACATACACATTTTTACGTTATTAGGTAGCCGAATTCTCAGGGATCCTAAAAATATATACATTTATATGTTTTTAATACAAAAATCGAAAGATATAGTCGTTTTTCCGATTTCCCGCCATTTTTCGCAAAACGTGTGTGTGTGTGTGGACAATTGGGCGGCAAAATCGCTTATGCGTGGACTGTTGACTGGATAAGCACGTATTGACAACTTCGACCAAAGGCTTTCCTTTTCCTGCTTAAAGATCATACAAGATAACACAATAAGAGTAACAAAGATAAATTAGATATATTGATGAGAAAGGCCGAATAGGAAAAGCTCGCTTTTATAAGGTTTTTTCCATGATCTAAGATAAAAAAATAGAAGTAAAAATGTAGAAAAAATAAATGGCCAAATTGACAAATATCTTTTAATGAATAAAATTGCAACACTAATGAAGAAGAAAATTTTATTAAAATATAAAATATGTGTGTTTGTAATTGTAAATCAAAAATTCGCCGCGGAAATATTCACGCCGATGTGCCCCGGCACAGTGGGCGTAGCTCCATACAAAATATGTTCAAGCGATTTAGCAGATTGTTGGACTATGATGCGCTCCGTCTCGGTCGTCTAAATGGGCGCTATCCTTAAGAAATCAATGAACATTAATATTTCTACGTGATTTACTGTATGAAAGTTTGTAAATACTACGAGTACTTACATGTGATTATGTAAATAAACTATGGACAGTAAAGAAAAATTTGAGATTTTTACCCATATACCCATACATATACCCATATACCCATGAGGTCTGGACGAGAAATAAATTTAAAGACAAAACAAGCAAAAGAAACCAAATATCAATGCTAGATATGTTTTTTTATAATAATATACTTTCAGTCAAAAAGTATTTATTTATGGTTCCAATTTAATTTTTTTATTGTTGTTAGATTGCCAAAACTGTTTTCCATTTTGGCGCAGAGTTTGAATCGCATCTGTCATTTATATGTATATAATCAATTTGATAATCAAAACTAGCAATCAGTACTTGGCCTAAATTTTGGCAATTCAACAAATTACGTCTGTTATATTACGTCTGTTTTGAAAATAATTTTACAATAGTAGTTAAGATAGTAAGATAATACAAGATGTGCCCTCTATTATTGGTAAATAGTCAGAAATCAGATAATTATTTTCCAGGGGGCTGATTATGTATCTCAGTTTCCATCTCAAAATGGTTGTGTACATCAAATAGCTGTCAAATGGCGTGTTTTATATTTGCTATTTCCAGTGACCAACAGAAATACGTAGAGATAGTAAAAACAAATGACGTCATTTGATGTACACTTTTCCAGTTTGAGTTGGTAACTGAGATAAATAAACATCAACCAGGATGTCGGTTTTGATACTAAAAATAAATCATAGAATGCCGTGTTTGTTACCAAGCATGAAGAACGATGCCATGTTTGATGCCAACTTATTGACAGGCTGACGAGTTTAAATTTAACCAAATTAAAGATTATTCAGGGTTGTTACACAGGATAATAAAATGTTTTATCATATTTATATTTTATTCAGGGCTATCTGCTCCAAATTTAACCAACGTAGACGTTATACCGATTGTTTCGCTGTCTTCGTTTGGTTTCACTATAACTACTACTATTTTAGGTTTTTAAGTGGATGGTGAAAGGGAAAATCAGTTCAATTTTCAATTTTTATTTTGCCCCCTGCATCCATTGTCGGCTTCAATTATTATTGTCAGATTTTGTGGAATATCTGCAAAGAATTTATGAAAGCTCAAAAACAATAGAGACCAAAACCATAAAATAAGATTGAAAATAAAAATTAATTCTATAGAGGTGACAACCCTGTACAGAAACTTATTAGAGTTATTTGGCAAAAATCGTTTCAACTTTTCTGGGTAATCTTGCCATTTCCTCGAATACCTGTTGGTAACAGGGACAGGATGACAGCCAATGATTCGAATTATTAATAAATCTTTTTATTTGTACCACAAAATCAATTAAAAATCACTAAAATCACAAAGAGCTACTTGTACGAAAACTTCAATCGATGCCATCAGACCACATGACCGCTATGGTGCCTGTGACTGGTTGAGAGAATCATATTGCAGCGTTTGAATTTAAAATATAAAAGATTACTAATGCTGTTTAATGCTGATTTTGAAACTTGATTTTAATAGATTTGTTAAAGATTGAGAAAAGTATTTACCGCAATTTCAAATTCTCTAAACGGCCATATCAATAACTCATTTTTGTAAAATTTTACAGATTGCCGACTTTGATTCTATACAACTCGAATACAGTAGGCTTTCGTCGAACAATGAGTTTGCCTGAAATTTTGTATTGTCAATGTAATTTCGGGCTCGGAGTCAATGAAAATGTTATAGAAGGCTTATAGTGAATCAACTTTATTAAAAATTTGTGCTTAAGAGTAGTACAAAGCATTCAAAAGCGGTCGAGATGTGATTGAATATTTGTTTTACTCTGGTAGGCTATCAACGTCTTCAGCTGAAGTTAACATTGCAAAAGTGAAGGAAACAGTGATCAGAACTTCTCTTTCAACTTTGGCAGAGATAGCAGCTGAACTTTATGTATTTCAAGAGTCGATCTGTATCATTTTAACTAATCATTTGTGTATGAAACATGTTGCCGCTCGGCTAGTCCAAAAAAACCTAAAATTTCTCCAAAAACTGATTGGCATGAGAGTCGCTGGAAACAACGTGCTAGAAGGAGTCAATTCTGACCCAACATTAATGAAACGCATTGTTACTGGTGAAGAGAAAGAAGCTTACAGATAGATCTTATAGAAGCTTACATTATATCTCTAAGCTTCTTGGTAATGAAATGTGAAATTTACTATTTTGACATGAGAGGTGGCTTACGCCTGAGCCCTTATCATGAGTTTACGGATTGTCAAATTTACTATACTAGCTACAGTCTCTATCAATTATTTGTATGAAAACTTTGAACAGCGCCTCTACTGGTAACTAAGAGAAACTCATTTTAGACCAAAAGTGTCATAGATTTCAACACGTAACTTACCGAACGTAATCTATACTAACTCATGGTAAAGGCTCTAAACTGAAATCGAAGAAACCCAGCCAAACTTGTTCGAAAGTCAAAGTAACGTTGAGTGTTTTCTTTGACTATCGCGGTGCTGTGCAATTAGAAATCTTTCTAAAAGGTCAAACGGTAAATATTTTTTAACCAAACACGCAACAAATACCATAAAGCAACCATCATATTCGCCAGGTATGGCTCCAGTCGACATCTTTCTTTTTCCTAAAATGAAATTACCACTTTATATCACAAGTTTTTAATTTTTGAACTGAACTCAATTCCGCAAACAGTGTTTAAAAATTGGTTTGGTAATTGGTTTGTAATGGCGTAAGGGTATCGTTTTTGATGGAGCATACTTTGAAGATGATAAAATAAATGTTGATTAGTGAGAAACAGTTTTCGTAATATTATTATTTTCCCTTATTTACTAATACGGGAGACGTAATAGCATGGCCCAAAGGTCTCAGTGTGTCCCAGAAAGGGACAAGTTAAAAAAGGCAGAGATTCCAGTGTCACAGATTTTGCTATTTATTACTCGCCAGATAAGACTGCGCTGGTCGATTCTCGACATAGGCACACATTTGTGTGATATACGTTTAGATTTCTGCATTTACGGTGTGAATATTTATTAATTTTATTGTGGTATCTATTTAAGTATTTCTATGTATTTGAATCATTGGCCCATAACACAAGCCTATAATATGCTTACTTTGAAATTAGACGACTGTGTGTGACTTGTACAAGAATCTTTATTTATTATTTACTTACGTCTCTGTTATTGGATGTTTGCACTTCGCGCAACGCGCAATATATGTTTATAGTTTTTACAGTTGATTTTTTTCACAATTCAAACTCAATGTTTTTTTTATGATAATGGAAGGCAAATAAGCAGACGGATTTCTTGATGCTAAGAAATTCACGCCGCCTAGAGATACCAAAGGTGGCAATGGTGCGTTGCCAACGTGAGGCTGGAATGTTAGGCCTCGAGCAAAAGTAAGTTTACCTGCTACTTTACCCTCTGAACTGGAACACGCCATGACGTCATGACGTTATGGCGGCAGGAATAGGTAAGGCGGTGGTACCAATCCGGGTGACTCGCTGCGAAACTCTACCATCTAGTCAGATGTCATGGTGTTAGTGACGGTAAGCCTATGCTCGCCTTTTGCGAGCTGCCTGGCAGTAAGGCATATGGTCTATTCTGTAAAGGAGCCCGGACCAACACGGGGAAAATGCTATGCCATGCTATGAGTGTTATGTTAGGTACGTTAAATAGGTACCCCAAAAATTGTCAAAAGTTTTGGCACCATCACCAAACAAGATGGTTGTAGTATTTTCATAATTATTAAACTTCTTTTATGTATATTATGGGTGAAGTCTGATTGTTAATTTAGATGGCATTTAGTACAATTTTGTTAAGTTAAAATGAACAGGTGAAACATTCAGTAAGAAATTAATGTATTGTGCATTTAAGTTTAGGTATATATAATATATATATTAAGTACCGCTTAGGAACTCAATTGAAAATAGACAGCAAGAAAAATAATTTATTAACATAGAAGACGTGGCAGCATGGCCAAAAGGTCTTAATCGGTCCTAGAAAGTGACAAACTAAAAAAAAGTAAGGAGTTTTGGCGCCATCGTGAATGAAGATGGTCATAATTTTTTCACAATTATTGAATTTAGTGTAAATTATGAGTGAAATTAGTTAATTTAGGTAAGAATTACTTTAATTTTGTTCAGTGAAAGTGCACAAATTGACCACCACTTTACTCAAGACCCTGACGTGACTTTGTAAATAGTGACTAATGACTATATAAGAATAATTAAAGGAAGACATGTGACTAATAATGAAATAATTAATACGGAAGACGTGGCAGCATAGCCTAAAGGTCTTAGCCGGCCCCAGAAAGGGGCAAATCAACTTAAAAAATATAGAATACGGAAGACGTGGCAGCATGGCTAAAAGGTCTTAGCCGGTCCCAGAAACGGGACAAACTAGGAAAAAAAAAGGAAAAAAATAACTGTCAATTTTGCCAAGGCTAAAGGCCCGAGATCGAAAACTGTAATCGAAAATTAAGTTTTACATTTTATCCAAAATATTTTTAACTTTTGCAAGTATAATGACTACAATGCTGGCATGCCGAATATGTTTGGCAATAGACGATGTAAAATTGTACAATCTCTTTAAAAATCAATTAAAAACATCGTACGAACTTATCACAGGAACTATGGTAAATATTTACATTTTTAACAACAACTTTTACTAGTTTTATTTATTTTCCAATTAATATTTTTTTTAATCTGAAGAAAGCTGTATTGTGGAGTTTCGTGTGCTTTCGAACAATCCTATAGAACTATTTTGATAAGTTTAATCGCTAAATATTGTAAATTCAAGTTTCAAGGCCCTAGACCGTTTTTTAAATTATAACTAAAATCTAAATAAATCATTAATTGGCTAACAATCAACGTGATTGAGTGGAACTTCGATATATCGTACCTCAGGTGCAATAACGTCACTTATGCATCTGACGTGATTTTTCGGGAGAAGCATTTAACATTCAAAACCCTATTACATTGTTGTTCTTGAATAAAAAATAAATTGATAACAAAATGATTGTATTTCTAGATGTTCCCTATTCCCTATGAAAGCCTAAGCCTAAGACTCCTTATTTAGACTTATCAGTTGGATTCAAGATTAAAAGGTTACATCTTCCGTAATATTGCATTTTTACTCATAAAAATGAGTATAAATCTGGCTTATTAAGCAGACTTATTTACAGATCACAGAAGAAGATGGGTTACCTCAATTCATATGCACCTTTTGTGCTGCTCTCTTAAAAAAAAGTATAACATTCAAAGAAAAGTGTTGTGTCACACAGAATCTTCTTAAATATTCATTTGGGCCACAGAAAGAGGTAATTTTGGAACATTTTTATAATTTTAAAAGTATTTAAAACAAATAAAATAAAAGTCAATATTGGACTTGACTTCATGAGGGTTTGATTCCTGGCTTGGGCAATAAAAAGAAAATGTGTTTTTTCAATGTTCTAATAAAAAACAAATTTGCCCAGGTTTGGATATGGGCCAGGCTGACGAAAGGATTACCACCTAACATATCGTAGAATAAAATGAAGAGAAACTTTGAAGAAAGATTTATAAATAGATAAAAACTACTTTATAAACTAATAAAAAAATGAATGAAACAAATATTCATATTTTTATTTATTTATTTAAATGAAATACTTTATTTAATTTTATTAAAATTTAACACAGTTATGGCCACGTTCGCATGTAGGAAACTGGCCAAAAATATGTAACTTAATATTGTATGTAATTTGAGTACATGGATAAGATTTACCCAAAAATCATGTGAGTTCAAAACCTAAAATTGTTAAAACAGGGAATCTAGTAGTCCACAAATAGAGTTGAGTTGAGTTGAGTGTAATTTTAAACCTCAACATGCATCCCAAATGGGGAGGGGAGGTTGAAAAATCCTGGCATTCATGGAAGGAGTATGAAGCAAATTTGTATTTTTTTTTATTTTTAGCTGACACAAGAAAATCTGAAATTCCTTAGTACACAATATAGTCTATCATATTCATACACTGATAAATTACCAATCATTGAATTACAATATGTTGAACCCGATATCAAAGTTGAGATGGATGATTCAGACACAGATTTTAAATTGGATGATATTAAAGTTGAGAAGAAGGTTAAAAAAGGTATGTTGTAAATGTTCTAATGAACTTAGTGTGCAAAACTTATGAAGATTAATTTTTTTTATCATGTAAGTAATCGGCCAAGGTACAACTACGACATACCTGTGTCAAAATTCTTTCAAACAAGAATGTGAGATCTATAGGCCATTCCTTTGAGGCACTAACATCAGATTTGAGTAAAATACCTTAATGGGAACCTAGATCAGGGTTTCCTCCCTCTCAGACAATAGAATGCATCAATAAGGCTACGGTCCAGTGTCAAAATTCTTCAAACATGATTTTAAGACTTGGAGACCATTCTTGCAAAGTACAAATGTCCAATTTGAGTGGAATGCCTTTGGGGGAACCTAAAGGAGGGCATCCACTAACTCGGACAATGGTATGTATTGATTTCATGGAAGGATCCATGAATTTCTAAATAACTATTTAGAAACAAAGGAAAAAAAAATCATGTACGAACTACTTTGAACCCATTGCAATTAAGAAAAATTTTTTTCATAAAGCTTGCATGCAGGGCCTCACAGAGCACTCTGCAACTATTGAAATAAACTATAAAAGCAGTTTGTACAATCAATTACAAATGGTTTTTAAACAATTTAAGAAAGAACTGATGTGTAAGTGCTTTGCATGCTAAATTCACAAGTGTTCTAGGTCCCTTTAAAAGTTATTTTTACTTGCTGAATAACATAATTGATATTTTTAACAGATGTCATAAAAAGGAGTAGGTTATATCTACAAAACTGTTGACTTTTATTTATATTTTATATGGGTGTTCATTTCAGTTTTTATTGACATTTCTGAACCGATTTAAATAACTCTTGATTTAAAAGGGCATACTATCGAAGTGGTCTCACTGCCATTTAGTCTGCATCTAAAGATTAACTCAGGGAAATATTTAATTTTTCTGTATGTAGATGATTTGTTTACTGAAATCAAAGTTAGTTTCTCGCTATTTACTTTACTTAAACTAATGATATCCATAGGTGCTGTATATTTCTCAGCATCCCACAAAATCTATTTGCCATCCACTAATAAATAAAAAACATCTTTTACGAAGTGTTATTTTTTTTTATTGCCCACATTAATATTCACTATTTCTCATTGCCCTAATCTATTTTGGAGTTCAGGTTAGCTGATTAACTTGTGTAAGATGTTAAATTAAAAGAAAGAAATAAAAATAAAATAATGGTGGTTATTCTACTGTTCACAAACTAAACTTATTTTAGATACGTCTTTTTCAATTGAAACAAAAGATAGAACATTTTAGACATGTTAGATTAGTCCAAAACATGTTAAATTGTGATGTTTTTAATCAACATTAAACATCAATAGAAATGTTGTTAACAGACGAAATTGACAGCACTAAAAATGTTTTTGTCCCTTTCTACTACTTTCATTGAAAAAAGATAGCGATAACTTAAAATTAGTGTAATAAAATTACCACCTATAACAAAAAAGCATATTTTCCTGGTGAATGGTAGAAATGTATCATACCACTTTTGGAAACTTTATAATTTGATGGTAAGTCAATGATAATTGAAGAGTTGAGTTCGAGAATGGTTTAACTGATTTAAAAAAAAAAATAGTTATTGGTATCGTTGGATTCAGAAAGAAATAATCTATCTAATGCCCTTTTCAAAATAACAAGAATCACATTATAGCTCGAGATGTTCAGTCTTAAAACGGTTTAACTGACACAGATGTCGAGATCACTAATAACAAGAAATATTGAATATTAATTAAACCTACATAAAATATCATAATTATCTTAGTACTAATATAAAAATGGATTATATTGCTAAAACCGCTTTTAACTTTTAACAAGCGCCATATTTGTCGGATTTTCTTTAGCAGAAATGAAAATAATGCTCCCAATGTTTAAAACGTTATTTGCGTCAAATCACGTATTTGTTAGTTAAACCATTCTCGAACTCAACCCTTCAATTGAGACTGGTGTGTTAAGTTAAACAAATAGTAATGTTTCAGGTAAATTGAAAAAGAAAAAGCAAGATATCAAAGAACCAGACTTAGAAGTGAAACTAGAAGATTTACCAGACTTAAGTGACCATTATGAAGATACTTTTGATACATTGAATGAAGATGATGATCTGAATAACATAGATGTGATAATACTCACTAAACAGGAGCAGCTGAATGAAATTGAGGATAGAAAGACTTCTACCAATTATACTAACTCATTCTTTAAGTGTGATAAGTGTTTTAAGGGTTTTATAA
>NJDD01003949.1:29409-98845 GCA_002245505.1 Calephelis nemesis
AAGTCCTAAGTCATCTTTTAAAATACGCGACATGGTTCTAGGTGCTATCTTCATTTCCCGAGATAAAATCTTTTGCTCGGACAGGATTTCTTCGAATTCTTTCCCTTACTGCTTTGACCACCTTTTTCGTACGAACACTACGTGGACGGCCAGATCTTTTTCTGTCACAAACAGAGGAAGTCTCATTGTACCTATTAATAGCCCGGTACACAAACATTTTACTAAAACCAAGTGTATGGAGAGTTTTAAAAATTGCATTTGGCTCCATACCTACTTTGTGTAATGCAATCACAGCGATTCGGTTCTCTTTATCACCCCACTCCATTTTAATATCGCAAAATATTGTACAATGTATTGGCGCCAAAATGAGAAAACACAATGAACAATCGTATAAAAATGACAGATTCGAAATTCAAATGTAATATTTTTTTATTTTTAAGTGTAACAGTATTTATGGCCAGACTAAGTATATTTTTTTATTTAAATATTTTATTTGATTTTTCGTGTCTATGAATACATCGTCTCTGTGGTCTAATATTCCTGCGTCGGACGTTACTTCTTGAAGTCTTGGGTTCGATCCCTGGGTTGGGCAACAAATAAAAATAGAAATTGAGTATTTTTTATTAAGAAGAATGTTGCCCGGAATAGGATATGTGCCCGGTTCGCGATAGGCTTGCCACCTATCATTGTGCCTTTGGTTAGTAGTGGGTGCGTGAGTTGTGCTACTGCCTACCACTTCGCAGATATGGGCGTGAAGATATTTGCTTACTTATGAATTACCATCCCCTTTCAAAAACAATATTTTGAAAGTGAAGAAAGTAAAGCAGATTTCATTTTTAAAAAGCTTTTAATTAATAAAATTTGCTCTAACCTTCATAACTAATTATTTTTATTTGGTTTTTTCAGAAACGCGGTAACTATGAATGTGAGATTTGCCAATCTAGATGGCCAGAAGCCCGGTCTCTAAAAGCCCACATAGTGACTTCACACGAAAGGAAATATGTCTGCAAACTATGTAAATATGTATCACGATCTAGGTAAAAATTAAAAAGTTTTGATAGCATTTAATAACTTTATACAATTATATGATAAGACTATTGAATTTTGAATCGCTAGACAACAGCTACTAAGAATTTGTAGTGAAAAGTTTTGAAATATTGTATTTCTCCACTGATTTTTTAACCTTCTACTGACAATAACTAACCCAACAACAAATAAGAATTAGAAAAATTGGACCATCGGAACCACCGGAATTATAATATATTAATGAATCCTCATTGTCAGGAATGTAGCTTCTATATAAAAAAAAACATTGAAATCAATCCAGTAATTTTAGTGCTACAGTTTTGCACACTGAATAATTGCTTTAAAGTTATTTTTATGTTTAAGCCTAGCCTAGGCAACACAAATAATAAGGTTCGGTTTGTTCCGTCGTAATATCCGAGTTGATATTGTTGTGTTTGACTTCAGAAGACAGTAACCTTACTTAGTCATAGACTAACTTATTAAATCTATCATCCTGATAATCATACATAAAAATTTCATTGTTTTCACCATTAAAATGTCTGTTCATCAATTTTCACTATTAAAAGGTCTGTTCATCATATGCCAAAAGAAAAATAATTTTGGGACTACTCCAAGGTTGTATCTTTGGTCTCAATAAAAACTCAATATACAATATACGCTGCAACATTTTTTTAACGATGCCATAAAAATTTATGCATAGTTGTTTTCAGCCATAGAGCAAAAGAACACAGGAAGTGGCACAATGGATTTAAGTTTGACTGTAAATTCTGTGGCGCTACTTTCGCGTAAGTAAAACTTATAAGATTTAATAGCTTGCTATAATAAGATATTACTTTTATGAAAGTCAAATTTCTATACATAACTATTGCTTAACATTATTCTTAATAAGTGTCATTACAAATAGTTTTTAACAAATAGACAAATTGACATAAGAAGGAAAACGTTTTAGGTGTATTACTGCACATATTGCAGAAGTTGTTACAAAACACTTGCCAACACATTCCTTCACATTAAAGTAGACAATAATTTTATTGAAATAAAATCGAAGTTATTTTGTTTCAACTTTTCACAATCCTAAAAATATTAATTAAAAGTTAAACCTTGTGTTTATAATATACAATTGTTCAAGCCTATTTAATCACGAGAGTGTAGCAACGACGCCACAAATATACTGGAATTATTAATCCAACTCTGTATTTCCAGACCGGTACAATCTTTAAAATTATACAGCAAGTATAACATAATGCCCCAAATCTAATTAGCATAATTACAATAAGTAATCTTCTTAAAAAACTGCCATGTTTAAACTAGAAGAATAATTTTAGCAAATCCACAAGTCATCTGACTCATATAAGGCTGCATCATCCATCGAATCATTGTTGCGAGATATGCGGAGAATCTTTTATCGGGGAGAATGGTCTTAGAATGCACAAGAGAAAGGCGCACGTTGATGATGTAAGTGTTCTTCTTTCTTTTCTTATAAATAACTAGCGGCCTGCCCGGCTTCGCAAGGTTATGAAAAGACATATAAACCAGCCTCTTCAATCACTTTATCTATTAAAAAAAAATATTGCAGGAAACAGATAATTTGCAAACTCAGTGTGTTCATTGTGAAGTCAAATTTCGCAATTTGGACGCATTGGAAAAGCATTTGACTTACAAAAATGGGATCTGCGATACTGAAGCACGGTGAGTGAAAGCTTTTTATTAGGGTAGGTCGGTAAAATAATCGCGCGTTAGCTTTTTTTTCTGACATAGTTTTTTCTGTGTGTAAAAATTTAGCAAAATACAAATGATAATGCAATGCATAATTTATTTCATATTGTTTAAATACAAAAATGTGACTCCTAATTTTTTTTGGAACTATAACTTTTTGACGTGACGTATACAGAATATAGTTAGAGTGCAGATAATTCACTTTTACTTGTTTATGATATGCTATATTTTTAGACCGTGCGTCCACTGCGGTGGCAACTTTGCGACTGACGAACTGCTGAAGGAGCACATGAAAGAACATCAAAATGGCGATGGATATAGTTGTGACGCTGTGAGTTTAAAAAACTGTTAAATTATTGTCAATGTGGATAAATGTACCTACCTCCATTGGGCTAAATGTTGACACTTTCAAAAATATTACTAACTAGCTGTCGTCCGCGGCGTTGCCCGCGTGGTTAATGGTCCATACATACATACAGTAACATCTTTTCGGGATAAAAACTATCCTATGTGTTTATCCAAGGTACCCTCTTGTGTGTGCCTAGTTTTATGAAGTGAGGGAGTGAGTCTTTGGTTCGATTCTTGACGGTGGTGGATATTTGTGTGAGAAGCATAGAATCCTGTATATCCGGGTCTGGAAAAATATTCAATTTGAACTGGTATCAACTTAAATATTTTTTATATATTAATGTTGTTGACTAACATAAAATTTGCTTGCTTTGGGGCTTAATCATTTTGTGTAAAAGAAAAAAATGTATAAGTTAATTTTTGTTACAGAAACTATACTAGCTATTTTCATTACAGAACCATATTTTTTGTTTGTCACATAACAAATTGTAACTATTTTTTTAATAATTTTATATGTGATAAAAACTCGTACATGAACAATGTTAAACTGTATTAAAAGGACGACACTGAGGCGTGATGTTAGTATAGTTCATTAATTATATTCTATTTAAATTAATTTAAATATACCGCCGTCAAAAATATACGAACCGTTGTTTTTATCTTTGTACTACGTGTTTTCTTGTTTTTACAACTTTCAAGTTTCAAGATATTATCTAATGTTGTTAATGGACACCAAATATCTACAGTTAAAGGATAGCGCCCTTTTAGACGGGTCGGGACTGGGCGTATCACAGCGCAATAACCCGCCTAGATCGCTTGCATACATTTTGTATGGACCAACGCCCACTGTGCCGGGGCGCATCGACGTGGATTTCCGCGAGACACCTCGCGCGCTTTCCCCGATGCGGCTTACAGTCACCAAAGATCGCGATGTCACTATTAAGAATAAAGCCTACATTAAGTCATTTTAACAACTACTAGGACTTTGCTGTCACGGCACGAGGGCCAAACTGAAAGTTTTTAGAACTGGCAACTTAAAAGCATTACATTAAAAAAATAAGTTTAAATTTTGAAAATAGAACTCTTTACCAATAATATTGAGTATACATTTCATTCATTTGTCATTTGTTTTACGATTTGGCGGCAAATTGAAAATTGTCTGTGCACGTCAGAATGAATTTAAGCCGAGAAAATATTCGTGCAATGATTTTTTATAACTTTCGATGTCATATAAGTCAACAAGAAAGTTATGATAAACTTCGATTGGCTTTTCACGATGAAGCCCCATCTCGTGCCACAGTTTACAACTGGTTTAATGAATGCAAACGTGGTCGAACTAATCTCACCGATGATTTGCGTGAGGGACGGCCTTCTACAGCGACGACTGAAGACAATATCAGTGTTGTGCGGCGTATGATAGAGACTGACAAAAGAGTGACCTATCAGCAGATTCGGACAAGTCTAGGCATAGGTATGAGTCAAGTGCACAAAATCCTCCATGAACATTTAGCGGTCAGGAAGCTTTGTGCCCGCTGGATACCGCATAATTTGACCGAGGCTCAAAAACTCCGCCGTGTTGATTGGTGCCGAGTAATGATCCAAAAATTTAACGGAGGTGACTCAAATGCTGTGTTCGACATACTAACGGGTGACGAAAGCTGGATTTACTGTTATGATCCGGAAACCAAAAGACAGTCTGCTAAGTGGGTGTTTCCTTCCGAAGAGTTGCCAACTAAAGTGAAGAGAGGTCGAAGTGTTGGAAAAAAGATGGTGGCCTCGTTCTTCGGAAAGACAGGTCATTACGCGACAGTTGTCTTAGAGGATCAGAAAACGGTTAATGCAGAGTGGTACACTAACAACTGTTTGCCACTTGTCTTGGAAAAAGTTCGAGAGAAACGACCTCGCAGCAGGATCCTCCTTCATCACGACAATGCCTCGTCGCACACCGCCAGGCAAACGATCGACTATTTGGCGACCTCAGACGTAGAATTACTGGGTCACCCGCCGTATAGCCCCGACCTCGCACCCTGCGATTTTTATTTATTCCCGAAAATAAAAGAAAAACTTCGAGGAAAACATTTAATGGACGCCGAAGAAGCAGTGGCTGCGTTTCAAAACGCCGTCGAAGAGACCCCTAAGGCCGAGTGGGGAAGGTGCTTTTCTCAATGGTTCCATCGAATGCAGCGATGTATTGATGTAAATGGACGCTATTTTGAAAAGTTATAATAAAACTAATAACTTGCTAGAATGCTTAGTTTTTGATTTTCTAAGAACTTTCAGTTTGACCCTCGTATTGTTTAACACCATTGACCTCTAAGTATATGGACATGAAATAGTTACCAAAAAAGCCTGCCGCTGGCTACTAAATATGGCTGCCATTTGACATTACTAAGGCTGTCCAAAAAACGTAAAGTATCGATATCGATATATAATCCATAATCTTAAAATCAAAAAATTTCAATAAACCCCCGATAAACCAATTTTTACGATAGTTACGTTTCCAACGATAAACACACACTATCGCACACATTTTGATGTGCTTTAGGCAAACTCCAAATATAATAAAACACAATACAGTCAACTTTTAAAAAGTATGATCAATCAGCAACCTACTAGTTCTTTCATTAAGTCCTTGTCAAGGTATTCACTATAATATTTATTGCGTCTATAGATCACGGTTCTATTTTATCATCGCCATGTGCTTGTCCGCACACTTATTACGTAAAATACCAATTTTCGATTTCAACAAAATTTGGTATAGTAATTGTTTTAAACACTTTAAAGAAACATATCTAAATAATATTATCACGCTGGCAAAGCCGCGGGCAACAGTACAAAACAAAGTTTGCGTCAGAAAAGGTAGTTTTTTGATATCGATACATGATCTATTAATATAGATATGAATTATTATTTACCTCTCGATTGACATTGCTACTAATGTATAGTTACTCAGTTGGCTTATAAATAGGGAAATGCAATGAAAAGAAAGAAATAACATTTTTTCACTTTTCACCAGCATATTTTTTTTTACATTGTGATGTGCAAATATGTTTACTTTTACATAAGTTAACTCTTTATTTTTATTACAATATTCATTATCATTATAAAAAAAAACTGATCAGATTATATTCAAACCACTTTCCTTACCTAAAAGTGAGCACTTGAAATAATTCTTGTAACGATAGACCATGATTGATTTTTTTAGTGGCAATAAATTTTTATCTTGTCCAAATATTCTTTTCTGGGAACGTAAAATAAAATATCGACAATTGTAATAGTATACTTCACTATAAAAATTGAACACTAAATATGGATTCTTGGCAAGCCTGATAGCTGTCATGACGTCAATTTAAATCGACGCCAAAATGAGCATAGACAAAAATGTCGTTATCTCTTTCGGCGTACATAATTTCAACATTTGTTAAAAAGAGACAAAGAGATGTTGTTAAGTTATATGTCGATTCCAACGGTATTTATACAACTGACTTTGATATAGAACATTGTTGCACTTCTTTATATATTCTTATTTCTATGTTTAACACACGTGTTTTCGTTCGATTTAAAACTTTTTTACACATTTTAGTGTTTTGATCAAGGTTTCGGATCAGTGACTTGTGTGTTTTTGTGGCAAAGGTGTCGGTAAGTGTTTGTAGTGGTTTATAAACGGGGTAATATGGATCCTAATCCTCCCGATCCCCCAGATCCTGTTGTTTTCGTTGATATTGTGACAGATGAATCTGTGCCAATTTCAGTCACAACACAATCACAAAATGAAAATAGGAAACGACGTGAAGTGAAGATATTGAGGCAAGCGTATCCAAAAAAACTACAAAACTATTTTTCTTGCATCTAATCAATTGCTTCTTTAATTCTGGCTCAGTTCCTAATCCGTGGAAAAGGCAAATAATTATTCCTATCCTAAAGCCGGGAAAAAATCCTTCAAATCATAAATCATATAGACCTATTGCCCTGTCGTCTTGCTTAGCCAAAATAATGGAACATATGCTGAAAAATCGTTTAGAGTGGATCTTAGAAAGAAACCAACTGCTTGCCAAATCTGAGTTTGGATTCCGTAAAGGCTTCGGTACCATAGATAGTTTAAGTATACTTACTACGGATATCCAACTTTCTTTCAAGAAAAATGAATAACTGTAGGTGTTTTTCTTGACATTGCCTCAGCATATGACAGTGTATTGCTTCCTAAGCTTAGACAAAAATTATTACATCTTAATATTCCGCAACGTATGACTCACTTCATTTGCAATTATCTGATGGATAGAGAAATCTTCATCAAAGCTGGCAAACATAGTTTGAGACGACGCGTCTGGAGGGGCTTACCTCAAGGCTCTGTTCTCAGTCCTATCCTGTATAGTTCCAACACATATGACCTGGATACAACTGTCAGTAGCTTCTGTAATATCCTGCAGTATGAATGAATACACTTTATTATGCACCATAATTTACAAAAAAATACACACTTTTTCACTTATAATAATATTTAACTTAGGTGCACAAAGGCGGTCTTATCGCTTCAGAGCGATCTCTGCCAGACAACCTTAGGGCAGTATGCGGATGATATTGCTCTGTATACCTCAAATAAAGACATAAATGTAGCCTCTTCCTCTTTTAATAACGCCCTACACTGTCTAGATGAATGGTCCCCTGAACATAATCTCACTCTTTTGGTCAATAAATGCAGTGCTGTTGTATTTTCTAAAAAACGTACTATACCCGTAATTTCACTTAAATATAATTCTGCACCCATTCCTTTAAAGAGTCAGATTAAATTTTTAGGTGTCCATTTGATTCGAGATTGACAGGAATCCCATTTCTTAATAATATCACCGAAAAAGGCGAAAAGGGGGCTAATGTTTTTAGAGCATTGTCGGGTGTTTGGTGAGGTGCTCACCCATATTTCCAAAAACTGCTCTATAATGCTATAGTCAGAAGCCATTTTGATTATGGTTGCTTCCTCATTGACCCACTTAATTAAAAGGCATTTCAAAAAGTTGAAAGAATTCAGGCAAAGTGCCTTCGCATTGTTATTGGAGCAATGAAAAGTTCTCCAACTAATTGCGTTCAGCTGGAATGTGGTGAGCCTCATTTTAACCTCAGAAAGCAGTACCTTGCTGATAAATTTATGAGCAGGATATTCAGTTTATCTTCACATCCTCTTATCCCTAGACTTAATGAACTCTTAAGTTAACTCTAACTATGAAACTACAGACTTTGATAAATTTCCTTGCCTATTAAAAAGTTATGCTACAATATCTAGACTTCCATCTCCTATTAATAGTTACTCGACATTCCCACTTTTTAAATTTTCTTTTGATTCTCTTGTCTATACTCCAAAAATTTACCTGAATATTAATATTCAGAAAAAAAAACCATTGCTAACGCAGAGTTTATGGAAGTCCTAAGGAGAAAGTGGCCAGGGTGGAACCCTATATTTACGCTTCCAAACTTACTGCGGATGGGATAGTAGGAGCAGCTGTTTGGGTCCCCAAATTTAGGTCTATTTTAAGCTTTAAATGCCCTCCACAAGCTTCTGTATTTACTGGTGCAGCTGTGGCTATCTTAGAGGCTGTAAAATTTTGTTACGTACACAAACTTAATAATTCAATCATTGTTTCTGACTCACGTAGCTGTTTACAGTCAATTCTAGCCAATCCGTTTCGATCAAAATCAAAATTTTCAATTATGTTAGTGATAAGGGAAGAGCTATATAGATGTGATTTAAATGATATCAATGTCGCTTTGGCCTGGATTCCGGGCCACAGTGGCATTTCTGGAAATGAGACAGCCGACCCATGCGCCAAACAGGCAATTAGTATTGGAACTAGTAATCACTTTATGATATTACCTACCTGCTGATTTAAATACGTTAGCTCAATCAAACCTAAACTCTTCCTGGACTCGTGCATGGGAGGTGTCCAAACGTCAAAAGGGCAAGTTTTATGCAGATGTCCAGGGCACAATTCCAACCTCACCTTGGTTTTTTAAATACAGAAACTTACAAAAGCGAACAACCTCTGTCATATGCCGCCTGCGTCTCAATCATGTTTGTACTCCTGTACACTTAAATAAAATCAGAATTCGAGATAGCTCACTTTGTGAATGTGGTTTAGACGAAGGAACTCCTGATCACATTTTTTAACTGTCCTAAAAACTGCATGTCTTTATATGATATTCTCCCCCCGAAAATCCCCCGTCCTATTTATCCCCCGTCCGATTTTAAAACTCTTCTAACATATACTAATACCTCTTTTGTTAAAATACTTTCAAAATTTATTATTACTAACAACATTAGGCTGTAATATTATAAACGAAATGTAACAAGTAACGAATTGTTGTGCATGTTTATAGATGTGTTTGTTTCAGATCTCAATCTGACTTTGATTAAATAGCTATAAATCAAAAATCGCGCATTAAAAATAATAACGTGTCTTTTACAATGTGACATTGGCTATATATACTCTATATTGTGCCTGACACAATGAAGTGCCATTCAACAAAAATTGAATTGTACAACTACTAGAGACGCCACTTTCCATACTTGACGATTTTAACGTCTAGTCGCCTCTGTATACTCTAGTTGGTTTTGCTCTACTCTATGGCACTGATTACCAAAAATCCGCCGATGCGGACCGGCCCGTCCACAGTGGGTGCTATCCTTAAGTGTAGCAAACCGCCTACATTCGAAATTTTGTTTGAAACAGTGTCAACGCAGTTTCAACAACGAACGTTCGTATACAATCCACTACCAGCGCGTCCATCTCGGTGTGAAGCTGAAGCAGTACAAACCGACTTTTAAGCGGAACAACGAAAGTGTAGTCTGCGAAATATGTGGCAAGAAGTGCATAGTAAGTATGTTTGTGTTAACTCCAGTAACGACCGATTTCAATAACCTATCAAAAATAGGGGATAATGCTATTATGAAGCTATATTACTACTGGATGTCATACTCCTAACAAAGACCTAACGTCTATTTGTAATATTGCTTACTCTCTCTAATTTATCAGTTTCTCATTCAAATAGTCTTGGAATGTTAATAAACAGTCAAAAGATTATTAATATAGCTTCATGGTCACCCCATTCTGAGGCTTGATTGGCACGACTGGAACTACTCAGGCTATAAATGTTAGTAAAATAGTTCCTCTTCATCATTCTTTATTCTGCTTCAAATTCACAGCAAAGATTCAGTATGCCTTCTAGCTTCTAACATCATTACTCAGCTGAGGTCAGATTCATACTCTGCTCTAAAACATTAGCTAGGGACATGTTTTCCATTTCATAAAAGCGTGGCATAAAAAACTTAACATATTTATAACTTTTGATATTATTTTTAATTATTTTGAGTCGCTTTGAAGTCTGCTGGTACGGTTATTAGGCTTATATGCAGTCTGCCGGAAAAGTTAGTCTTGTATAAAAAAAACAAGAGAGTAGACAAAAAATAAGTGTTCAATAGATTTTATATGTGAATATTAACTAAAGTTTTTATTTCAGACAAAGGCAACCCTAAAGTACCATCGCCGCATCCACACCGGCGAACGGCCATACCAATGTACAGAGTGTCCGAAAAAGTTCAGCGTGTACCAACGACTGCAGGTAACCTGATTCCAGGCACCAGTTACCCTTAGTAAGCCACTAGAATATCCACACTCCTCTTATAGATACCCTGATCTACAATTTAGGATATACATCATGGCCATTTAGTGGGGATACAAGGTTGTTGGAATGATAAGGCATACAAAGAATACATTCTTAGGATATATTGCAGTGATTTTATATGTTTAGTTTGGGAACCTCTGGTAAATCATGTCAACAGAAAAAGAAAGATAAGCAATACTGATCTCCAACTAATTATTACGTAATTTTTTTATTTGATTGTTATTTATTGACATATTAATCAACGGCATGTATTTCATTTTTTTTTATGTTATAGGAAGGCAAACAAGCAGGCGGATTTCCTGATGGTAAGAAATTCACGCCGCCTAGAGACACCAAAGATGTTAATGATGTGTTGCCAACCTGAGGTCAGGATGTTAGGCCTCGAGCAAAAGTAAGTTTACCGGCTACCTTACCCTCCGGACCGGAACACGTCATGACGTTATGGCGGCAGGAATAGGTAAGGCGGTGGTACCAATCCGAGCGAGTCGCTGCGAAACTCTACCACCTAGTCAGATGTCACGGTGTTAGCGACGATAAGCCTTTGCTCGCCTTTTACGAGCTGCCTGGCAAGAAAGGCAGATGGTCTATTCTGCAAAGGAGCCCGGACCAACACGGGGAATTATAATTTATTTTTAAGTATAAAATTTACTGTAATCTATACTAATATTATGAAGCTGAAGAGTTTGTTTGTTTGAACGCGCTAATCTCAGGAAATACTGGTTCGATTTGAAATATTGTTTCAAGGTTAGAAAGCCCATTTATCGAGGAAGGCTATAGGCTATATATCGTCAACCTAAGACCAATAGCTGCTGAGCACCAACGAAAAATGTTTCAAAATCGGGAGAAGGACGTAGGCTACTTACTATGTAAAAATTTCAACGGGTAGAGCTAAATATTAAATAAATAGACTACGCGGGCGAAGACGCGGGAAACAGCTAGTCTATTATAAATCGTGTGTTTTTAGCTATAAAATATATTATTATATTTGAATTTATTATTATATTTATAGTATATTATTATATTTAGTTATAAATTAAAGTTGAATTGAAATTGAAAACTAATTTTTACTGTGACTATAAATAAAGCATTTCTTTTCATTTAGAATAGCCCGATTTCGATTTGGATTTTTTTGTTTGTAAACTGACGTGATTGAGATGTAGCTAACTGTAGGTATTTTGTCGATAGTTATTGTTTTTTTTTAATTTTGTGATTTTTAGTAAATGTTTACTATCGTGTGCAGATGACCCAATTTTATACAGTGGTAACATTAACATACCAACACTGACCTTACGACATTGACGGTTTTACTTTTGCTATATTCCCCGTCAAAGAACCAGCTTTATTTGTTTTTATAATTTAAACGCTTACTGCAAAAAAAACGACATTGATTTCAAAAAGTAAATTATCTACGTACACAAAGTGAGTATTCTCCTAGATTTCTCGGGGATCCTATCAGCCAGACTTGGTGGCAATGCGACCGTCTTGGAACGCTCTTTCAAAAAAAATATATAAAAAAACGGTTCAGAAATTACGAAAAAATCGATTAACGTACATAACATATGAATCGAACATAATATAACCTCCCCATTTTGAAGTCTGTTAAAAATAAGACAATTGATTATTTACATAGATCCATCTTCGAACTCACACCGGCGAGAGTCCGTACAAATGCAAGCACTGCCCCAAAGCGTTCAAACACAAGGCGGCGCTGAATAGGCACGATCGGGTGAGTTCTACATAGTATGAAAGTAGTAATTAGTGTTTTTGATTTTGTACTTATGATCTTTTACAGAAGCCTTTTTTGTTTTTTTTATATTTTAGAATCCCGGGTCGGCCAACAAAAAGAAAATTGGATTTTTCCAATTTTCCAATAAAAAAAAATGTTGGTCGAGATTGCTTGCCACCTATCACATTGTTTGACTTAGTGTCTTCGGCTAGTCGTGGGTGCCCTGGTTGTGCCTCTGCTTACCCTTTCGGGGATAAGAGCGTACTTTTTTTTTTCATATTTAAAAAGTCGTAGAAGCTTTTGATCGTTTTAAATTTTCGATATCCCATTGTTATCAACTTTTTAAAATTTAACTTGACACATGTTGAAGTTATACTTCTTTTGGCGCGTTAGGAAAAAATGATGAGGGTAAATTTTTACGATGCGCGCGCACACCGTCATGAAAAACCGACATGATGAAGTTAGCTATAGATAACATTTTAGTTTTTTCTATGGTTAGTGTCATTTTGTCTACAAATATAAAATAAGGCAAAAGATAAAATTTTTAAAAAGATTTTTATCTTATTACGCCGAAGAAGTATAACTTCTAACGCGTGTACATAAGTACACACACAATTTTTTTTATTTTTATTTTATCTTATGTAATAAAATGGCGAACAGACACACACCTATCATGATGGTGAACCGTGGTCTAAAGAAACCACAGATGTTATAGATGCCTTACTGTCCTGTGGGAGGAATAGTTAAGGCAGTGAGTCCCTATTCCCTATCCGGACAATTTGCAGTACGTCATTTTACCACCAACGGTCTTGATCAGCCTTCACAGGAGACCCGAATCAACAATGTGGATTGGATAGAAAATTGGTAAGAATGAATTCATTGCCCTATTCGATAAATCAATTGCGATATCCGATAAATCCATTGCGATATCCGATAAATCCGTTGCGATATCTGATACGTCCATTGCGATATTATCCGATAAATCCATTGCGATATCCGATAAATCCGTTGTGATATCCGATAAATCCATTGTGATATCCGATTAACCTGATATTTGGCATAAACGTTTTGTTATTGTTTTTTTGCCACGAAATTATTTGATACGATCCCAAACGGCAAATTTATTATTATTATTATTATTATTATTATTTTTATGACTAGGTACACACAGGGGCGAAGCCCTACAGCTGCTGCCACTGCGGAAAGTCGTTCTCTCAGTCCAACTCAATGAAGCTCCACGTCAACACTGTGCATCTTAAGATGCCGGCGCCCTATCGAAGTAGAAGGAATAAAAACTAAAGTACATTCGAGTGTTTTATTTTCAATCAACCTTCGTTTTTTTTACTTTCATGAAAGTAAATCGGTTTTACGTACATTGGTGTATTTGCTACGTACTTTACTTATTTTTTTTAAATCGACAGTATATTTTTAACCGGCTTTAAAAAGGAGAAGGTTATGAATTTGAATACGTTTATTTATTTTTTTGTATGTTTGTTACACGGTTACTTGGCTTTTGATGGTTCTTTTTTGGAAATGTATGTCATATTTCCTAGGTGAAATAAATTTTACCTCAGAATAATGCTAGTTTTGCTTTCTTCGACATAATATTGAGGCCTTTTTGCAATCTTATTTAAATGAAAGTATATAAATGACATTTAAATTGACGTTTTAACTCGTCAATTAGAAAGCGCGAAAACTTGCTATAGGTAGGGTTTTGTTTTTCTTATTTACTGCCGTTGCATCATGATAATTTCATATGGTCCCATCGTTGGCTGAAGTATATACGTCTAACTTCACTAACCGCGAGTATCAAGTTCGATTCCGGACGGGGGTATTTATGTGTTACACCGATGTCTGTATTTCACTAATTTACAATCTGATGACGAAAACCAAATCAAGAGAAGCCACTGAAGTCCGCGTCCGCTAAAAACATAGTTTGAAACTCGTTTGTTTCAAAAGTTTCATGTCGCTAGCAACATTGACCTGCACCAAAATCCTATTATTCTGATTCATGACTTGCATTTGGTACATTGCATTTGCATTTTGCTGGATTCCATTTGCTTAGATTGTTTTGTAAAAACAAATTTATGTCAAGTGTTTAAGGTTGGATATGCAAAAACCAAGTTTTTTCATAACTATTTCTAACTGTTGCCCGCGTGATTAATGGTCCCACATATTTTTTTCTGGATGAAAACTATCCCATGTGTTAATCCCAGTTACCCTCTATGCGGGAGCCAAATTTCATGAAAATCGGTTCAGTAGTTTTTACGTGAAATTTTGTACAATTAAACATACATGTAAACACATCCTTTCGCATTTATGATAATTGATATCAGAACTTTTAGGCGTCTTGATTTGTTAGAGAGTCCATTTTGGGTGTTTTTTATTAATGAGGGAGGGATTTATGTATAAACAAATTATTCATTTATTTTCAAGTCTTTTTTTGTAGTTTTACTATATTTATTTTTTATTAAAATAATTAATGAAGTATTTATTAATAATAAAGTTATATTAGATTCGGCATAGTGTTTAGCCATGAAACTGATTTTCATCGCGTTTTCCTCAATCAAATTGCAATTCTAGCGTAGAGTGATACTAAAGCATAGAAATTCCCTAAACGTCTTATTAATTAACGTAGATTAAAGTAGGTACTCCAAGGTTTATTTAAATTATTTTAATTAAAAAAGTTAAAAGCAATAAATAAATAAAAGGCAACTAATATACTTAAGTGGATAAGGATTAATATTGATTAGGAGTTTTTGAAAATAATGTTTTGAAAATATTTTGCAGAGATAAAAATGGTTCTTGTGAGTACACCTTAGGAGAATTAGATACATATTATGTTATCGCCAACTTTTAATAGGCCTCATTATGTTATAGGTACATTTCCTACATTATTTTGATCTACCTATCTCAAAAACAAATTATCTAAACAACAATAAAAATCGCATCAAAATCTGTTTCTTACTTTTTTTTTAAATTAAACATCTACTAATAGATATTAGATACATAGGGACAGACTGCGAAAAACGACTCCGTTTTATACATATCTACGAGTATATACTTAAAAAAATTGTGTGTATGAAAAATTGTGTATCAGAAAGAAAATTATTTATTTGCGGAATATGTGTAAATGAGATGTTACAAAAGTATATCAACATATTCTACCATATTTTGGTGGGCAAATATTTTAATATTTATAAAAAGAAATTTATTGTTTAATACATACATATATTATTAGCCAATCTATATATATAAAAGAAAGTGGTGTTAGTTACACTATTTATAACTCGAGAACGGCTGAACCGATTAGGCTGCAAATTGGTGGGGAGGTAGCTTAGAACCGGGAGAAGGACATAGGATACTTTTTATTCTGTTCAATTGTGAGGAAACTGGGAAAAACAACATTTTAATTTTTCCCATACAAACTGAATGGGCGGAACGAAGTTCGCGGGAACAGCTAGTTATTTATATTTATAAATGGTTTAATTATTTATTACCAAACATTTTAAAACTAATTAAATTTAACCCTATGCGGTAATATGCGGTAGACATACCGCAAACTACCAGTTAGTATGTACGTCAGGTTAAGGTTAAATTTGTGTTTAAGTTTAATTAATCAGACCATTTGCGTGTGACGTATGGAAGTATGCTGAGGGTCAGAAACTATCGAAAAACAGTCATCTTTGCTTATTTACCATTACGGCATCATGGCATAATATTTTCTCATCATAGATAAGTACAGGGCAGTGCACGTACACTGCTTTAAAGCTTTTTAAGATCTGTTTTGTTCTCTATCATAAAATCCAGGAACTTATCACAAAATGCTGGCGTGACTATACATGTAGCATAATGGGTTACTGTAAACAATGTGCATAAGTAAAAGACAAATTGTAGCTTTATTTTATAATATAGATTGATGAAAATTCGAATGCAGCTATTAGTGTTGTACATATTAGTTGCTACACATTGATGTCGTAAGCCTCTGTAGGTCAAAGCGGCCGTGAGATGAAAGGCTAACCAGTTAACTTTGGTGATGGCTGCACTCGATTAAATATATCGATATAGCTTCTTTTTTAAAAGGTACTTAATCAATTCACATTGTTCGAGTTCTATCAGCACAAAAAGGAAAGAAGCAAGAATATGATATACCTGCACACCATTCCTAAATTTCTCGAAATTTCCGTATACCTACTTAGTACTTTTGTTGAATGAATGATAATATACAAAATATGTATATAATACTAGGGGTTATAATTTTATGATAACATTATCATCGAATCGTGTTAGTAATACACCAACCACCTTAATTTCGGTGCTCACCTTTGTAATGTTCCGGTTTGGAACATTAGATTTATTTGTAATGGATATGCTTTCTTTCGGCGTGTTAATGTTTTTTTAATCACATTATTAAAGATGTGTCTATATCACGACTGACATTTGGACAGAATAAGAAAATGTAATTTATTTAGATCTAGTGATTTTTTTAAGAACTAACTTCTTCTTCTTCTTCTTTCTTCTTCTAATCTTAAATTAAGAAAGAGTTTTGTTTTACACAGATTAATATTGGCGTGTAATATTTTAATGAAAAAAGACACATATTTTACGCCAATTTTGTTAATACGTACGCCAATATTTATCATTATTTATGTATTTTCTTAACATTTAATAAGATTGAATGGATCTACTTAAATTTTAAGTGCAAAAAAAAATTCTATTATTGCACGACAATCGTGTAGCGCAGCAGGCTTAATGTCGACACTTACCTGAAAATTGTAATTATAGCCTCCATAAGAATATGTAGGTATAACTTGAAACTAATGCACCTTTTAAAAGATGAGCTGGCTCATCTTGCTCTCTTAGGTCACCGTTACGATAAGCACAATGTCTTATCGATAGTCGATTAACAGTTTTGGAAAATAGACAACACTGTTATTTCACGATATCGTAATCGAAAAATTAAGAACTATCGACAGTTAGAATAAGTGCTTCGAGCTTAAAGTTCTTTTAGTGTTTTTTCTCTCACGGGTGAGTAAGTCAATTTTAAAATAATCAAGCATTTAATTCCTGTTTCTGAAATTCTTCAGTTTTTCGTGTAGGTACCTATACACATACAAGGAAATTAGCTAAAGATAATTAGCTGTACCACGAAAACCTCTTGTGCCATTAGGATCAGGAGGACTGCAAAAATCGACTTCGGATTCATTCTTATATCGTATCCTATTCCTCGATTTCCTTGAAAAGCCATCGACAGATCCCAACTTAATGGCAAAGAGACTAACTCGGAAGTAAGTATCGACTCTTTCAAATAAAAAGAGATTTTAAAATCAGCTTACAAATGACGGAGAAATTAATATTAACTATTAACATTAGTACATAAAGATATATGAGCCCCTCCTTTTTCAAAGTCGGGTAAAAAGAATCTAGACTTGGCCAAATAGCTATCTGCTAATGAAAGTTCTGTCAAAATCGGTCCAAATGTCACTGAAACATCTAATAAGCTCAAACATGTTATGTGATTTTTTGTTATTAGCACCACTGCCTGTTTTCAATACAAACATAAATTTTAATCTATATATATAAAAGAAAGTGGTGTTAGTTACACTATTTTTAACTCAAAATCGGCTACACCGATTAGGCTGAAAATTGGTAGGGAGGTAACTTAAGACCGGGAGAAGGACATAAGATACTTTTTATCCTGTTCAATTGTGAGGAAACTGGAAAAAACAACATTTTAAGAAAATTGATAGAAGAAGGCGTTACTTTGCGAAAATCCATACTTAAATCTAAATAAAATTTTATTTTTTCCCATACAAACTGAACGGGCGGAACGAAGTTCGCGGGAACAGCTAGTTAATACTAAATTTAAAATTTGCAGTTACCCCCGACAAAACTTTCATGTTCTTTCACCTAGCTAAGAAGTACGAACCGTCTCGATCTAGTCAACTATCAAACAAAAAAATCCTCATTGAAATCTGTACATCCGTACGAAAGGTTATGATGGCTCAGACTGACACACAGTGACGTCAACGGTCAAACTAGTAACCCTCTTTTTCCGTTGAGGTTAAAATGAACTTAACTTTTTCCCGTGTTGGTCCGAGCTCCTTTGCAGAACGGACTATCTGCCTTCCTGTGCCAGGCAACTCGTAAAAAGTGAGCACAGGCTTACCGTCACTAACACCGTAACATCCTACTAGGTGGTAGAGTCTCGCAGCGACTCGCCCGGATTGGTACCACCGCCTTTCTCTGGTTCGGAGAGTAGGGTAGCCGGTAAACTTACTTTTGCTCGAGGCCTGACATCCCATTTTCAATTTTGGTGTCTCTTACGGCGTGAATTTCTTACCATCAGGAAATCCGTCTGCTCGTTTGCCTTCCAATATCATAAAAAGGTACTATTTATCATTCCGTACAGATTTTAACTAGGTACTTCTAATTTGCAGTGACGTTTTTTTTTGAATGACTAACTAGTTGCTTACCTCGCGATTTTTTGCAACTTCACCGAGCTTTGTGGGCCGAGCAAAGTACTCAGCCCGAGAAATCATTATTTAAATGCATTGGATGGCTGTCTCTCGGGAGACCGTACCTCGACTTTGTGCTGCGTTCTGGTTACTGGGTGGTCTTGATGGAGGAGTATTGGTGGCTCGTCGCTCGGCGTTAGGCGCAGGGCGCATGAGAGGTCTTTGTCGCCGACGGTGTAGTGTGAGGTTGTCGTGTTCCGGTTAGGAGGAGGGAGTAAAGCGTTTGCCGCGGTTATTGGGTCCGGAGGGTCCGATAACACGTGGCGGGGTCTTCTATGATTTGGGGGTGCGTTCGCGGCCGGTGTGTAGTCACACGCGGATGCTAACACCGGATTCGGGTAAGCAGCCGTTTTTTCAAAGTAATGTTCCGATAGTTCTTTGAAATGCTGGCGCTGAGATGCGCAACTTATGCAATAGGCTTCTTTCCCTGTGTTGGTCTAGGCTCATTTGTAATATAAACAATCTGCCTTCTTGCCAGGCAGCTCGTAAAAGGCGAGCATAGGCTTACCGTCACTAACACCATAACATCCTACTAGGTGGTAGAGTCTCGCAGCGACTCGCCCGGATTGGTACCACCGCCTTTCTCCGGTTCGGAGAGTAGGGTAGCCGGTAAACTTACTTTTGCTGGAGGCCTGACATCCCATTTTCAATTTTGGTGTCTCTACACGGCGTGAATTTCGTACCATCAGGAAGTCCGTCTGCTCGTTTGCCTTCCAATATCATAAAAAAGGTACTATTTATCATTCCGTACAGATTTTAACTAGGTACTTCTAATTTGCAGTGAACCTTAAGTCATGGCCACTGCGAGGGCAGAAAGTGCGGATCACAAGAGTTTAGCTGGAGTTCGACTACTGGTGGTAAGTTTTAAGATTCATAAATCCGAAACGACGACCGATGTTACCGTTTTATCATCTTTTCTTAACATTATAACGCTAGTGATTGCAATCCTCGTGTTCCAGATAGGACAGAATCGTCGAATAATAAGCATGTTTACGTTTATAGGCTTATATATCGTGAAACCATCCTAGCCTTAGGCTGGCAACGAATCGTTAACATCCTGGGTGTCATGTCAATCCACCTACTAAATAAACTTGTCCAAAATAGAACAAAAATGATGCCTGAAAAGCTAAATATTTCCTATTAATAAGTAGGTATTATCAGAGTTTAGAAAATATATCATATATGCGAAAGTTTATCTGTTTATTTGTTTGTTACTCTTCTTCTCGCAAAATTTGCTGAACCGATTTTCATTAAATTTCGTGCACACATATAAGATAACTTGGAATAACACATAGGATAGTTTTTATCCAGAAACAGTGTTTCCGTGGGACCACGTGGGCAACGCCGCGAGCAACAGCTAGTATGATATTATCATAGCCACGAACCTATCCTTAAAATAAGGTCACGTTCTTCCGAAAATCGGTAAGTGTAAGTATAAAATACCTATATGGCGCCCTGACAAACTCTTGTACAAAGTATAGTTCTTCGTAGGCAACGCCGTTGGGTGAACAATGAACACTATTAAATCCATAAGTTTGAACCAGGATTGTACCTTTTGGGTATGTTCATCGTACGAACGTTGGAAATACATCATCCAGACAGCAAAACTTCAATACCTAATCGGTTACGTTTTTAGGCTCGCCTATTAATCACTGCCTATCTTGTAAACTGTTGGTCTATTATTTTAATGAGGCCGGAACTAAGAAACAAGAATTGGTAATATAAAATATCGGAAACATCGTTTTTTGGCAAGGCGATTTAGATCGAGCAGGCACCATCGATAAACCTACCTCATCGAGTACCAAGAGTTGCCCATACAGCTGCCGTTATAAAAAAGGATGGAGCAACAGTAACAGTTGATCAGTGGAGAAATGCCATGTTGCAAATGGTTTTGCAATCGTTACAAAATATGTATGAACCATGACATAAGGTACACGCATGAATTGAAACATAAAAACGATTTATATATGCGATGTACTTAATTTGATATTTGCGATACCAAAATAAGCTCGCCTGTCAACTGATTTAGGTATCTTTTTTAACTGACAGTACTTTTATAACAAACTCATTTATATAACTTAAGTAAGGTTATCAAAACCTTTACCAGTACTCCCTTAACTTGACATTATTTTGAAAAGAAGTTCCTTATCGTGCCGTACACATTGAAGGGATGGAAGCAAGATCAATTCTAGGCCTTTTACTCGACACTTCTTGTTAGAGTTTGAACTTCGTCCCGATCGAAGCTCAGCCAGGTCCTACCACGGCAACTCAACACCAAAAGTTGCTAGAATATGTAGAAACACCTAAATAATTTTGTGACATCTTTGTAACACTCATATTCCGCAAATAAATATTTTTTCTTTCTTTCAACTGTTCTGTCCATGCTGGCATTCAAAAAGTTAGATTTACTTACGATCCGCGCCCGATTTATTTTAATTTCGCATATATAAACATGTTCAGGGTCATTACGCCTTTGAATTTTTTAACACATATAAGAACGTTTAAGTTCAAGAACACGATCTTGTCAACAACACTGGACTATTCGCAGGTTTTTAGTCTAAGTAAGTATGGCTAGATTTTTTTTTTAATTTCCGCAATTTTAGAAATAAGTAAAAAATAACAAAATATGTACATACAAATAAGTCTTATTACTTGATTCGTACTATTTTACTAATTTTCTTGACCCAAGGAAGAATTTTTAATTTAAATTTCATATATATTTAAGTAGAGAAGTGGTTCTTCTTTTTTGCTTATGCCTGTACTTATGAATAAAACCTACCCATATTATGTTGTAAACATCTGATAGTGTTTAACATTAATTGGGTCGTTGAGAACCCTGCTTCGTTGATCGCGGGGTTAAGCATCATCCAGACGGTTGTATTCACGCTTTCCACAAAGGTGACCTTGGTGAAAACTTTGTGTGAAATAAATCAAAATTTGAATTAAGTCAACGTTCTACGCTGATGCCAACCAATGCTTTCAACCAATGTTTAATCCGGGTGCGTGGAACCCCCTATTACACGGCCAGCTAACCGACGCGACACCACAGCCCAAGAAGCTCAAATTCGATTCCCAACAACGAGCAAAAATTTTGTAACGTTTGTATTTCTGGCTCTCATAGCTTATTGAAATTTATAATATTTTTTTGGTTATTTTTTTCATGTGAGCTCTTCAAATAGTACATCTGAAATCTTAATTTATTTTGACTCGACACTTTGTATTAATTTGTAGTAATTGTAATCAATGTCAGTAATTGTAATCAATGCCTAGAGACACCAGAGGTGGTTATGGTGCGTTGCCAACCTGCGGCTGGGATGTTAGGCTTCGAGCAAAAGTAAGTTCACCGGCTACCTTACTCTCCAAACCGGAACACTTTATGAAGTTATGGCGGCAGGAATAGGTAAAGCGGTGGTACCAATCCGGGTGAGTCGCTGCGAAACTCTACCACCTAAAACTTATAATAAATTTAAAAACTTTTTATAACTAATGTTTGTGGTTTTTTTGCAATAAAAATTTAATTATATTTCACTAACTTTATTATTCTAGGCAAGGCAAGGCAATACTATCAATATTTAATTTTATGGGTTTGGCTGTTTTTTAATTAAATTTATCTAGGTACTTACCCATAATACAAGCAGAGGAGTAAATAGAATATGACACTTAGGGGATTAGATCAATACGTTTATTTATTCTGCAATAATGTTTAACTCAGAGGGTTATATCTAATGATTTTAACAAAGTGTTCTGTTTCCAGTTGAACTTGCCAGAGGATGAAGGCGAAGGTCTTGGTTTCCGGCTGACCAGGACCCTGTGGGATCCTTATCCCTGGGTAAATATTATTTCGTACATTCTAGTGGTCAACCGTTTTTAGATTTAGTAGTCTACACTGAATCCACATAGATGGTAAATATGCGGATGTAGAACTGCACTGCAGGGTTGTGTCAGCTCAAAGACAGGTACGGACGCAGCCAACTGGATATACCCCCGAACAACTAGCCTAATTTAATTTCCAAGTACCTGAATCTAGTCCAGGGGGCTGATTATGTAACTCAGTTGCCCACTCAAAGTGTTTGATGTACAATAGCTGTCAAATGACGTGTTTTATATTGCTATCTCGTGACCAACAGAAATATAGTAGAGATAGCAAACACAAATGACGTCATTTAATGTACACTTTTGCAGTCTGAGTTGGCAACTGAGATATATAATCACCTTCACGTTTACTATCGATACCGTTGCAGCATTTGTAATAGAACAACCAAAAAATAAAAATTTCTTTGATTTTTGACCGGTTTTGAACAAAAGTTTAAATAAATCTTCATTTTCAAGTGAAACCGTAATCCGTTAAATATCGAAAATAATTCAACCTGACCACTGTCGATTAACATGTTGTATGATGTCTGCAGGTACACGACGTGATCCCTGACTCAAGAGCTGAAGTAGCTGGGCTCAGGACAGGTGACTGCTTGTTGCAAGCTGATGGAAAGGACCTATTAGGGATGCCTGTAAGTTCTTAGTTTTAGGAGTGAAAAACAACAACACAATCAGCAAGGAAAAACGAGTCAGATGGATTTCCTGATAATGACACACCAAGTAATTTTCTAAACATTTTTTATGATTAAAGATTTAAAAAATATTATTTTCATTGAAAAGACGACAAGACGGATGACAGTAAGTACAGCAATGTTCTATTGTGAAAACAATCACTTGTATTCAAGAAGCTTACTTGGCTAAGTAATAAAAAAAGCTGCGCTAAGCGTTTCTTACGTCAAGGCTTCCAATTCATGAACAAAGCTTAGAACCTTTGTTCAAGAATTGGAAGGCTTGACGTAAAAAAAGCATAGCTAAATCTCGTACTTCGCGCAGCGTATTTTCATTACTTAGCCAAGTAAGCTTCTTGAATACAGCTGAATGTTTTAAAAGGGCCCATTTGTTTTGTTGTTAAAAAATTACCTTTACTCAAAATTAGCGCCCTTTTTTAAGTTTTACAATAGCAGAACGTGATTGGCCTGATAGAAACGTTAATGATTACCTTCTTTTCCTATTGCTTCCTTCCTTTTCATAATCGTTGATAGTTCGTTGCCAAATTTTTACTAAAGTATGAGGCATCAGATTATGACATTAACGTATATCTTACTCATGAATCTTGCTTTATTCATAGTTCTGTGTCACATTGTTATGACAATACGAGTCGTTGCAAAAGTTTTCAACTAGAACCGAGTCAATATTTTCAGTTTCCTACTAGTGTTTTGTTTACGGACGATAGCTTTTTGTACAAATTGTAACCTCAGGTTTATAGGTCAAATAGCTACGGTCGTACATCGCAGGTACTTAAATCAAAATGTTTGTGGCATTATAGACAACGCCTCGTTACTTTTAGACAATCTTAAGAATGGTTAAACTTACGGATTAAGGTTCGTCGATTATAAGAAACCGGGCAGACATAACTGCCTAATAGTGTTTCTGTTTGTTTGCAGATAGGACAGGTGGCAGGACTGATCCGAGGAGACGGGGCAGGCCACGGTGTCTCCCTGCTGGCATGGAACTGTGGAGTGGATCCTAGTGATGACCCTGAGGTAACGTCACTAACCTAGACAACAAATCACACTTTTGACCTGTAGGAGGAGTGTTATAAGTTTGACGTGCATATGTGTGTGTGTGTGAGAGTGTATGTGTGTGTGTATGTGTGTATGTTTGCCTGTGCGTGCTTGTTTGCATACGCACCTGTGAGCATTTGTGTGTGTGTGTGTGTGTGTGTGTTTGGGTGTTTGTTTTTGTTTGAAAGCTGGAGTGAAATTGAATAACCCAGAAATTTAAATTACAAGATGGCCACCAGCAGGCGATAGGGTTGTCACTCGTCACATCGCAACGCCAAATAACTGAAATCAAACTTGATCCCATGGAACAACATTTCACCTTTGTAGTAGCTAGAGGTACAGTGCAGGTCTACAACAAAATCTTGGCATACAGGTTGGCAGCGCACCATTACCACCATTGGTGTCTCAAGGCGGCGTGAAGTTCTAACCATCAGGAAATCCGTCTGTTTGTTTGCCTTCCAATATCATAAAAAATGCCCGCCTGCTGGATATTTTTGTTCTGTTGTACGTGGTCCAGTTGCTGTGGAGCTGCGGGGGCGGCGCGCGCGGGGAGCGGTCGCGGCGCGCGCTAACGGGCGTCGTCCGCGCGCTCGCCTGCTGCGTCTGCGACTCCACCGCCACCAAACCTCTCAACTGTGCCAGGTCACATCTTTACTGCGAAGGTACCAAACACAATGTCTAAACTGTCGTGCATCTATACCGTACTCTGAGCTCTGAAACATTATCGATCTATATTAATTACTTTTTAAAGTGAGATAGTGCTATTTTAGATCGTTGCCTGGCGCTGTTATTTTTCCATAATAAACAAAAATGTCGTAGCAACAAATTTCTAATGGGCCTATCTGTGTCTGTAGATAGGTTATTAATATTGGCCGTCTAACATTCAAACTGCAACCTTATTCTGTGATTTACGCCCGCGCGAGACGTCCACTATCTTTTAATCAGTCGTTAGGTCTTTGTTTTAAATCTGAGGCATTTTTCAAACAAATTTGTGACTTAATGGTAGATTAAATTATAATTAACGTCTCTGACTGCGACCATTATTGTCATGTTTTTGTATTGCAAATAATTATTGAATTTGCAAATCATTATTCTGTCAGAGGTCAAAATTTTTCTTTGTTGAAAAAATTATTTATGATTACCCCCCGAACCTTACGATTAACAAACAGATGTTTAATTCCGCTATTTCAATCGAGTTGTTCCATTTCGTTTTAACTGTGTTTATCACTATATACTATAAAACTTTCCAGTGTCTGTCCCTATGTATTCTTAGATCATTAATTTGTTAAAGTTTGCATAAGTTTGTTTTAAAAGAAACCATAACTCAAGAGGAAGGTTTATGTTAATAAAGAAATTTGTCTACCCCTACCAAGCTAGCAAAGGCTGCTAGTTAGTAATAATTACGGGTTCAAATACTTTCTGAAGCGATTTCAAAAAAACTGTGTTAATTTATAAAATAAGTTCTTTGCACAATGCAAAGAAATTTAAAAAAAAATTCAGAATAAACTTAAGATATTTGTTATTATTACAAAATTAACATTTTGTGGATATTTTATATATGTATTTAGTTTCAATAATGTCCTCGGTATTTTTTAGTATAAATTAGTGGTACTGACTTATATATAATATCTATATACTTCTCAGACAAAAAAAGTAACTAAGTACTCGGTTAATATTAGTATTTATTTTTATTGATCTGAGATATACTTATGGGAAGCGTAAATTAATTATAAATATTACATACTTAAGTATTGTAAAAGTAAGCGAAAGAGAAAAACATAATTTAGCCAAATATGTTTTTTGTGTGTATGTTATTAATAGTTAATATATATAATAGTAAAATTAATAATTAGTTATTAATTTCAGGTTGTTGGGTGAGGCTTCAACGTTGTGCTCTCTGTAGAGAACCATTACCTCAGAAGGATTCACCATATGCGAGAAACCTCGTTGCTGAACAGGTTTGTATAAAATATGTTACATTATTATAAATCTAGTCAGTGGTAATAATCATTCAAGTAAATGTGGTTAATCGTAGGCAAATTGTTACACTTTTGCCTATTTAGAGAGTAGGTGTTTTGGACTCATATTATATTATCATTTACAATTTTTTCATAATAAAATTTTTAAAATACATCGTGTCATTATTTTCAGGTTTTCGAAGCTATAGCCAAAGAATATGAAATAAAGCCTAATAAAAATCCCACTAAGTCTGCCTCAGCATATACGTCTTCTAATCGATCGCCAGCCATGTCTCCTGCCACCATTCGTAGAGGACAGTACCAGCTGTCAATGATGAATAAAAATAGACGCGCCATTTTAAACGAAAAGTTCGCTTCAGATCCAAATATAAACCAACACAAAAACGAGAGAATACTTTCAAATTCTACCAACTTATACAGTATAGATATTGGCAACTCAGAAAGCTGCAGATGTCCACAAAGAGCACAATTTTCTACTAAAGAGGCTAGTAATGCCAGTGCATATCCGCAAAATGGAATAACTATTGCACGTAGTTTATATATAAAAAATAATGAAAAGTTCGCATCTGATCCAAATATAAATAAAAATGAAATTAAAATAACACATGCAAACTCCACTGATTCAAATGATAATTTGTCAGCTAGCAACACAGAGTGTCAATGTCAAAGTGACAGACAGAATGAGATTCGAGAATGCAACAATAATAGCTGTCCATATAATTGCGAAAGGTTGATCCCACACAAATTAGTCGCAAGAATAAGACAAGCCTGTTCTTTGGCTGATTTACAGAATTTTTCTATGCAAACATGTGTGTTGTCGAGATCTTTAAATAATATAAGCTTAAATGACAATTGGTAAGTTATAAAATTGGATGCACAAATTGTGTACTTAAGATAAGATTAATGCTTTTCTATATTTCAAATAATTATAATCGTAATCTCTAGACTCTGGAGGGTAACCGGTAACCGAAGACTTGTACTTTAAGCTATTGTACAATATGATAGTGACATGTATGTAGTATGACTGTGCAATCATATCTGGGGGCTGATTGCGTATCTTTTGACTAAACTAAAAAGTACATTTTATGTTTGCTATCTCAAGTGATTATCAGAAATACAATAGAGATAGCAAATACAAAACACGTCATTTGGCAGCTATTTGATGTACACTTTACTCAACGATCGTCACTAAAAAGATACGCAATCAGCCCCCGGTAGTATTATTACAGGTGATATTCATTTCTTGGCACAAAGAGAAGCGACATTGTTGTAGCGTACTTTTAAATTAAAAATTAAAATAAAAAATCAAAATACAAATTTAATTCGATTTATTAAGTGAGCAATAATTTTGACTTATTTTATTTCCTTACCAAAATTTAAGCACAAAAATTATAGAACAACTTATATTTTCGTAAACACTTTCTAGTATCTGTATAAAAGGGGTTTGTGTATCTTTAAGTATTTCTTTATTTTTCAGTCATGGCAACACTGAAAATGGAAGTTCTGCTGATAATGTGGGAAATGCTAATGACGCTAGTTGCAGTAGTATTAGCGGTGAGTATAGTTTCCTCCTTCGTATAATTTTCGTCTTGTAGGTCCAGTGGTTAGCCGCCGCCGATCGTCCTCCAGGCTTAGTTCCGGTACTCAACAGGGACAGGCTTGTACGTGAATCATACATGTTTTTATTTCTTCTGTTGCCCTTTTTGTTGCCTACATCTACTTTTAATGTCATCAATGTTCAGAATTTAATCTTGCACTGTTTTATCATACGTACAGATTACAAGAAATGGAATATTGTTATATGGATATGAAATTGCTTTGTTAGGCTTTGTCTTAATTAACCACTTGACTTGAAAGGCAAACAATACACGTTTGGGTTGGATAAAAATGCATAATGTAGTAAGCAACATTAAAAATTTCGATAAATTATTTTCATGCACTCGCTTAATTTGGGTATCAAACAAATGCGAAAGCCAGAAAAAAGAATGACTCTCCAGCCATCTACCAGTATCGTCTCACCTGTAAAGGTTGTAAGCGATCGCTGACGTTCGTTGGATCCTTTCAAGGGACACTTCACAGACTAGGGTTGGAGCGCTAATTGTCGAGAGCTTCTCGTGAAATCTTTTAAGCTATAAAATCTACATTCGAATAAAAAATATTTCCGCAATGTGATAAAAATTTTGTTTTTAAATCATTATTTTTTTATTTCAGATCAACCTGTCTTTATAGTGTCCTCGCCACCAATTTATGTTTTGGCCTGCGAACATAGCAAATAAGGTCGACTAAAATACAATATTTGGATAACGAAGTGGCATAGGTACATCTTCAAACGACACACTTCAGTCATTACAACAGTTAACGGTCATTCTTAAGCCTTAACAAATTTCTTAGCGTCTAGGATCAATTTTTGTATTACAGTTTTAAAAGTTTATACAACAACTATTGTTTTTTTTTCGAATATATAATATATTTATAATATAAAAAAACTGTTGCGTGCGTTTTTAAATATTAATATATACCCATTAAATAGAATATGTTACTACAAAAACCTATTATTCATAATTAGAAACTACAATACGTATTGTTTATCGCAGGCGTCTATTGAAAAAACACTCAGATAAAAAATAGCTTATGGTACCTATATTATGAATATTTAAGTAAATAATACTTTTTGCCTTCATTTAAATTTCGGGGTGATCTAATTCAATCGTATGTTAACGTAACGTGTTTTCTGCAGTTGGTATATTCGTCCATCTCCATTTTAATTTTAATTCGACGTGTACAATCATTTTTGAAGTAAAAACTTCTCTAGCGGCGTTGCGCACTTTTTGGAATGGGCAAAAACTTCTAAACTCGCTTCAGGACACGTGACCTGATCAAAAATTCCTAAGATGGCGCAGGGCGCCTGCGCGAATGTTTGTGTTGTCATGTTTATGCACGATAAATGAATATTGTATTCTATCACATAAATTATAGTACTTTCATACAAATGATTAAAGCAATTCGTACAAAATTATTTCCTAACCACTCCGAAATATCATAAATGCACATGGTTAATATTCAAGTTTTCACTTGTGCTGGCAATCCCGGAGTGCAACTCGTCGTTTTTTTAAGTTAGACCACACATAATTTTTACTGAGTAGTCCGATTTTAATAATCTTTTTATAGTGATACTTCTTTGGGTGCGATTGGATAAAATGTTGAGAGTGATTTTTTTACTGACTGAGTGACTAATACAAGTAAGTCTAAAGTTAGTTGGAAAACAGATAAAAGCAACAGTCTCAAGTTACTATAAATTTTAAAGTCTCAAGTTAGTTGCTAAGCTTTTTCATAAGTTTTGTACAAAGTGCTACCCACATAGTTATTTGTTAGTTTTGGATTACTTGGATTGGAGAAGTATAACGTCTTACGTGCGTACTTAAGTACCTTTACACACTTGTTTTATATAATAGGTTGGAGAAAAAACACAAGGGTCTCCAAAAGGTAAAAGACATCCGTGGTCTGTAGGCACCATATATGGAACGGGAATCGCTTTCTTGCGGCCTGGATGAAAAAGAATTAGGATAGAAAGACTATTTTTTCCAATGTTATTATTGGGTATTAATAAATGGATATTTTGTTATTATTTTTTCTTTTTCCCAAGGGCTTGAACAGTATTAAGGGGCGAATATTATTACAAATTACTGTCAGGATGTGGGTAGTACTGTAACTGGTAGTAGGCACCAAAAATGTAGTGCCGTAGTCCCATATTGAATTTTATGTCGGTTGGTTCAGCGCTGTTAAGTTATGCTTTGATATACGTTGTAGAAAATTAACTTAACCATAAAAAAGAAGCAATTAATGACAAAATAATAAAAATTATTAAAAAATACGATTTTAAATCGATCATCCGAACCGTTGCTTGGTTTAATAGGGTACTCTACTTCTACTTTCTTTACATATAGCCTTTATTGCGTCAGGAATTCCGCCAATGTCTTGTGGTGGAAGAGACACAGGAGAGCTTCTTTGCTTTACGGATTCAAAGCTGAGAAAAACACAAAATACAGACAACAACAGATTACATATATACTCGTAGTACGTGCAGACACTCACATTACTACAGTAAATATACTCAGTGTTAGAAATATGCAATCTTAAAACTTGGCAAGTCACAAATGGCTAGAAATTGACTATGCTGAGTTCTGAGATTATAAGTCATGAGCGTAAATTTTTGAATCATTGTTGTTTTCTATGGTTATAGCCTTTTTAGCGCAAGAGTCAGCATATTCATTTCCATTGATACCATTACGGCTTGGGATCCTAGCTATTTCTGCTTTTAAATTTAAGAGGGAACAAGTGTGCAATGCTTCTTTAAACTTTAAGATTAATGGGGTTACCGAAAAACATATATAAACTTCTTAAGGGAATCAGAAAAATTAGCAGATTTGTTTAGGTTGTGGCTAATGATATAGTGAATAGCTTCCAAAAGAGCAGTGGCCTCACCGGTGAAAATAGAGGCCTCTGGAGGGTACTTAACGCTGAGGACTTACTTACTTTATATCTTGGAATCCAGACTCCCACCTCTACAGCACCACCTAGAGAGAGGGTTCGCTTTGCAGTTCACTAATCTGGCCATCGCCTAGAAATGAATTTTATTAAATACATGATTTGCGCTGGGACCATTATTTCTGCCAAAATCAAGAGATCACAGGTTTGTATATAAGGACTTCAAAGCTGACAGCTGAGATTTGAACTGTGACATTCGAATATAACTTTTTAACAGGCTTGGCAAAGTCGAATAGTTGCAGTTTTCTGACATCTGTAAGAGGATTTCAAGCTTACTTAAGAGAGGATGGTGAGTCAGAGAAAGCACTTTACACACTTAAACCTGTCCGCTAAAAATTGCCGTCTAAGTATTAATGGAGGGTCTACATATTCCACCTGCAAGACATTGTTATGAGAGTTACGCATTGCTTCAGAAATTATTATGCAAAGACTCTTAGATTGGATTTTATCGAGTTTATCAAGGCCGGATTTGTTACATGTACTAAATGGGAAGCTTCCATAGTCCAAATGACTCCTAACTATCGCGTTGTATTGAATTTTCTATGAACATGGATGTGAGCCACACCAGAATCCGGAAAGAGTGCGAAGGATGTTCACATCTCTTTCCGATTTCTGGGCTACGTAGTTGAAGTATGAGACTTTATAACCCGCGCACTTAAAGAATGGGACTGAAGATGGCGGCGACTGTAGTCGCCTCTCGCTTACACACTATTGCCGTCTATACTCACACTCGCATGTAATGAACACAAAAAAAGTAACCGTTATTATCCACGAGAACTGTCGAAAGATCCTCGGATATTAGTGTTCTATGCTCAGTCCGGTTTCGCTATTCTGTGAGCTAAGACGTGACTACATTGTTTGAGTTTGTTATAGATTTTTGTTTCATTGTTATAGTATATTGTTTTTGTTAAATTGTTATTAGTTTCTTGTTATTGTTTTTGTTAAAGTTTCTTGTTATAACTATTACGTTTTTGTTGCTATTGAACGTTTGTGTTTGTAACGGAGCATAAACGGGGCAAGATTCTGCATAGCGATGCACGAAAAATCGTTTACAACGTCATAAAATATTTTGAGGAGGAGAAAAATACCGGCCGTTACCACCCTCTGGAATATAGTAACGCAAGAGCATGTATGGCACTAGTAACAGAACTTAGGCTTAAGTTCTAGTTTTATTATATTTGTCAACTTTTTTTTATTTGAAATAAACATCTTAATGTACCTAATACCTAATAAACATTTCATTTTGTGTATTGAATGTTATTAATAATTATAATAAACCCAGCTCCCCATAAATTAATATTAAAAAACAATATAATATTAGCAATAACGATCGTTATTTTTATGCTAATATTTGTTATTTCGTTAGCAAACATGCTATCGGTACATCGTCGACGAGCGGCCATTTTCAATCCCATTCTTTAAGTGCGCGGCTTGTACTTATGAGAGTGACATTGTTTGGGTCTGACATTGTTTTTTTTATTTCAAAATGTACTCGATATGTACTTGATGTAAATTTAAATTCGGAATTTTAATTATATTTGTCAATTAAAAATAAATAAAAAATACATTTAGTTAATAGGGTACTCAAAATCCGAACTGTATAGGTATATTGTTATTATACCCTTTGATCCGAATATGCGTAGCATTACCAAGTAATTTGTGATCCGAACCGATTGTGAGTGTCGAAAATATTACAAAGAGAATACAATAATAAGTAATATTATTCTGTGGTGTCGAATGACTTTTAATTGTCATGTCCAATGTCAAGTTGTTATCAACTGTCATGTCCCGATTTTCGAAACGCCAATCGCCATATTGTTTAATGTTTACAAAATATATTTATTTCACATTTTGTGATCGATTGTGTTTAAACTTTACCCATCAATTCTCATGTTAATAAAGTAAAAAATATGGATATAAATGATCCAAACAATGACACAGAATTTAAACCAGAAACCGAGACGAACTCAATTTGTCGTTGCTGTTTATCAACAGACAGACGAATGTACAAGATTGATGAATATCGTAGCGATTTCTTGGACTTTGTTGAAATAAACGTGAGTAAAAATCCATTTAATCTAATTTCGGACGATGCTTTAAGTAAAAGACACAATTTCAGTAACAAGTCCAGTGTATTATTAAAATAACACAGTTTTACTGACTATAAATAACTAATGTAGTTAAAACCAAAGCATGAAAATTACCACGATCTATTTGAAAATACATTTACTGATAAATGCCACTGTGTGCATTTAACAATGTTATAAACTCACTCCCAGGACTACAACTAACAAATACTACCATTTAAATGACACCAGATGAGTCTTATCTTATAAAACTTATTTGTATGTCCCTTTGAGCATCCAGCTATGTTATGTTTATTATTTCGACAATCTACGCTTCCCATGTACTTTATTCGAAAGTTTTCAGGAAGCCTAAGTTTATATTTTCTTTGCAATCCTGCTACAAAATTATGAAATATCAAGACTATTCTTCGTAAAACTTCCAAAAATCGAACTTGTTTCCATTCATATTTGTTCGATTTTTATGAAACGACTAGTGAAAACCCAAGCAAAATTGGTTAAATATGCATGGTGTTAACTAACACAAAAATTGAAAAAAATTTTTTTTGAGCCTTTAATGTTTTACAACCTACTGCAAACATTTTTTTTTGGAATAACATCAACATACAGACAGATTTTAATGTTAGTATGTAAAAATTGCTTGGACATTTAAATTTCCTATATTTATTATTTATTTTTGTGATATTGATTGTCACTTGGGGTGGATTTGCATGTATGTTATTAAAGTTCGTAATGTTTTTATTTCATTAAAACTTTTGATAATGATGAATGATTATTATTCAAAATTGATGGCTCTGTGACATTATTAAAATTTCTTTCAGATCATGGAAACAGATGGATTGCCTCAATGGATTTGTTATGAATGCAGAGCACTGATTAGGAAAAGCTTAAACTTCAAACATAAAGTACTACGAGCTCACACAATATTGTACGACTATCACTGCAGATGTGCACCGGTAATAGTTATTTTTAATAGACTAGCTAACTCGGCAAATTTGGTATTGCTTGAAATCACTAATAGTACATTTAAAGTATTGTTTTTCCTATTTTTCTTGCAATTTTCTCAACTTTTCTCTTAATTTGATCCTTCTCCCGACAATAACCAACAGAACAAAAAAAAGACTTCCTTTCAGGCATGATGCAATGACCACACAAAATGGGGATTCATTCATATATGTATATTTAGATTACAAAGATTATGTAGCAATGACAACCTAATACTAGGATACTAAGCTTTTTTTGCAAGTAAGTTTATAGGCTGACCTAACTAAAATACAACAGTTGAGAGCACTGGTGTCATGGTGATGAATAATAGGTTGTAGAAATCCAGATAAGCTGTTGTTGGACTCTTATTATCTTGTCATAAGTATCAGCAGCAGTAATATGCAATGAATGGTGTATTGGTCTGGGCTTCTTTGCAGAATAGACCATCTGCCTTCCTGCCAGGCAGCTCGTAAAAGGCGAGCATAGGCTTACCGTCACCAACACCGTGACATCTGACTAGGTAGTAGAGTTTCGCAGCGACTCGCCCGGATACCACCGCCTTACCTATTCCTGCCGCCATAATGTCATGACGTGTTCCAGTTCGGAGGGTAAGGTAGCCGGTAAAGTTACTTTTGCTCAAGGCCTAAGGTTGGCAACGTTACCACCTTTGGTGTCTCTAGGCGGTGGGAATTTCTTACCATCAGGAAATTCGTCTGCTTGTTTGCCTTCCAATATCATAAAAAAATTTATATATGTATGATTTTATTGTTATTCAATGCTCATTTTTTTAATTAATTATCAATATAAAATAAAACTATAATTCCAGTTCCCCATTGACGGTCAAGATCCAGAATTGAAATCCTTTGCTAGTCCAGAACTGTGTTCAACTTCTACTTTAGTTTTTGATACACTTCAAAGTAAGACTGGGTTCCACAAAACTTTAGAGGTAAGAATTTATTCAATACATTTTCATGATTTATTCACAGAATTATTGACATTCTCTTAACAACTTTCATTGCACAAATAAACAACAACTTGTACCCGTCAACTGTGTACTCTGCTAGAATGAGATCCCTCTCGGTGCGCAGCATTCGCCGCGAGCATTCAGTAGCAATAGCATCTTTGTTACAGTTATCAAACCGATCTTTTATGAACATAAAAGAAAGTATCTTCACGCCCATAGGGAGGAAGGTAAGGGCATAACCACGGCACTCATGACTAGCCAAAGACACGAAGTCCCATAATGTGATAGGTGGCAAGCCTATCGCCAACCGAATACATATCCAATTCCGAATGTTATTTTTAGAAAATTGGAATAAGCAAATTTTCTTTTTGTTGTCCGACCCGGGAATTGAACCCGGGACCTTATGCAGTCAAGTCGAACACCTGGACAGCTGGACCATAGAGGATGATTAAAAATTGACATCACAGCTCAAAGTAAAACAGTTAATTTGTACGATTTGTATTAGTAGTTAGTAGAATACATGAGGTATTAATACATAACAATGTATTACAATAACAATGCACATTAGTACATTAGTATGAGTAATTAAATGTTATGTGATATTCTATTATTAAGATATGTATACATATGTATATATATTAGATGTAGGAAATTTGTATTTCAACTCCTTAAGGAAAAAAGGGGTGTTTATTCTAAGTTGTACATGTCAGTCTACATCAATACTATTAAATAAATGGACTAATTTTGTTGCATTTTTTTGGACGATAAAATAATTTCGGTGGTTTTTATTTATTTATTTGTTTCAATATTGTTCTAGCATGAAAAGAATGTGGTTCCAACAAAGTTATATGAAATATCTGTGAATGATGATACTTTACCGCCTTTAGATGACATCCCAGATGATTTATCAATAAAAGATGAAAATTGTTCAACAGAATTTGATGATGACTTGCCCTTAGAAGAAATTAGGTGAGTGTTTATTTATGATTGCTGTGCCTTTATTATGATAATTGTAAGATGTTTAGTGAGATGTGTAAGAAAATTATATTCATGTATTTAGAGTGTTAGCCAATGATGCTAATAGGTGCTACTTAAAAGATACTAGTATACATTTGATAAACCATTGCACTCGAAAATACTGACATAGGTTCATCACACAAATGACTGTCCATGTCGGGAATTAAACCTGAGCCTGTTGGTCAATGGGTACTCTAAAACCCATTGGCAAACAATGCAACATAAATGAGTGGGAATATTTTATTAGATTAGGTTGAGTTGGTCCAGAGTAGTAAAATTGTGTTAAAAAAAGCAAATTTTGGTTCCTACTAGGTAGTAATATAAAATTAAAATAGAAATTATGTAAAATAAATATTTATTTCTTTATTTAGGTCAATTAAGAAAAAGAAATCAAGTTGTTTACTAGAAGGTAAAGCAAGTCAAGAAAAAAAAACAAAGAAAAGAAAGGTAAAAAAAAAGGAAAAATCGAGAGATAAAAAGTTAGCCAAACAGGATGAGGAGACCAATGACATGTAAATGCATCAAATTATCTATATAATTATCTAATAATCTTCTATAATTATAATGTCTAGTGTAAAAAAACAATAAAAAAAGACTAATCTGTTGAATTTCTTTCGCCTAATCTTCTCGGTGAAAGGCCGAGACCGAACAGACCGAACGGGTCTGGCGGTCGATTTTAGGATTATATAGATGCTTCACAAATACCTGTTGTATGTGAAATAAAACATTTTTTTTTCTCGAGTGGGGAGTGCAGGACAACCTCCCACCCAGTGGACTGATGTCCACAGTCGTGGAAAGTCTCGTGACTCGTGGCACTTTTTGGGGGAGGCCTATGTCCAGCAGTGGATGTCCTCTGGCTGATGATGATGTTAATTATTGCGTGGAGCGAGCTAGGCAGGTCAGTAGGTATCGTGAAAATTGGCAGTTAATAGCACAGAGCTGCTTATTACGCAAGCAATTCGGCGTGGAAATATTAATGTTTTTTTTAGTGATAAGATAGTGATCAAGCACATGGCTCTCCTGGTAAGAGATAACTGTGCCCTGGAGACATCATAGATATATAGAATTAGGAATAGGTAAGGCCGTTCATACATATCTGGGCTATTTGTAGCATGGCACCCTATTACCGGTGGTGGACTTGTTGGTAATGAACCATTTTACCTTTTCTCGCCTCTGTCGAGCTTCCTGGCAATAAGGTAGATGGTCTATTCTACACAAAGACCTGTACTAGCATGGGGAATTTATACATGTGTAAAGGTAATGTACAAGGGCAAGTAGTGTACCTTCGGACACAATATGTACTCTACAGACACATGTTCGTTTTCGTAAAGAAATAAGGTATACAGTCATTTTGACAGATTGGTGCTTTTAAGCTACAAAATCACCTTACGGATGCGATCCCTTAATTACTTGAACACTAAATGGTTCACATTCATGAGAACGTACTGGTGACCGTAGAGTACACATGTCCAAAGGTACATTACTTGCCCATACACTTCATTAGCAATGAACTTCTATTACAGGGAACCTCATGAAGTTGTCACACCAAAGAAATCTATGTTAAGAAAAGCTATAGAAATAGACGAAACTAAAATAAGAATAATTAAGCTGGACCCCGCCGAGCAGATCAAACAGAGAGAGGTGAGTTATCTTTTTATAGTAAAGGAGAAAAAAATAGAGATTTCCTCTTGATTTGACACATTATTGTAGATATCTAAGACAGAAAAAAACACTAATATAGTCACAGGTAGACAGTGTACAAACAAAAGATCTAAAAAAACAATTTTTATTTAAAGTAATGAACTACTCTATACAAATACGAGGGCTACTTTTTATATTTCGGGACTAGAGAACAAAAACAAATATTAATCATTGAAAATCACTGTATTGCTTTTCAAAATATTCCCTATGAAGGTCTATACAGTTTTGCATGCGTTTAAATCAATTGTCGAAGGACTTTTGCCACTCTGATTGAGGTATCTCCAAAACATGCACTCTGAATGTAGCAACCGCGTGGTTAGGTGTCGAAAAACGTGGACCTCTCAGTTTTTTTTTTACGTACGGGAATAAAAAGAAGTCATTCGGTGCCAGGTCAGGACTATACGGCGAAAGACTCATCAAATCGATGTTTTGGGTGCTCAAAAATGTAGTTGTTTGAGCCGATGTGTAGAGCTCGTATTGACCTGGTGAAGAGTGATCCGTCTTTAGCGATTGGTTTTTCTGATTTCTTGGAAGACAATTGGCAAACAAATGGTTGTGTACCGCTCAGAATTGACTGTTCTGCACTGTTCTAGTGGTACGGTTGGGACATGTCCAGTTTTTTCAAAATAACATGCGACCATTTGCTTGGAAGTGCTTCGAGCGCGAACAACTTTTGTTGGATTTGGCTCATCTTGAAACACCCATACGGTCGATTGCTGTTTATTTTCGTGCTAATACGCATAAATCCACGATTCATCACCTGTCACGATGTCATAGACGTGGTTCGAAACACCGCGATCGAATTTTTTGAGCATTTCCTTCGACCAATCGTCACGAGGCTTTTTCTGAGCGATTGACAATTTGTGTGGGATCCAACGCGAAGAAATTTTTTTGACAGTCAAATGTTGACGCAATATTGAATGTATGCTAGTCCCACTAATGCTTGAGGTTGCCTCGATCTCACGATAGGTCACATGACGATCTTGCAATATCAGTTTGCGCACAGCAACAATAGTTTCCGAAACAACATCTGATTTTGAACGACCTTCACGAAACTCGTCTTGGAGTGAACTACGACCACGATTGAATTTTTTATTTTCTTTATTTTGACATGCCAATAGCAATACACACACAATATTACAATATAACACTTAAAAATACACAAATGTTTGTATGTGTGCCAATTAGAGGCATGCACAGCATTCTTAATAAAAAAATTTAGCCAACATGTTGCTGCAGATGATGTAACATCACTTAATGTTAATACACCTAATAATGCTAATACAATTAAAATTTAAAGGTAAATGAAAATAATGTTATGCAGGAAGATACGCTGCTTTTAACTTTTTTGAGACTAAGACAAGTGTCATTAAAGATATCTAAATCTTTTGCCATACCATTTGCTCGATTATAGTCCAGACAAATTTTCGACATAGGACAGTATTTTCGGAGGTTTGTCCTACCAATAGGAACATAAAAGATTTTCGTATGGTATATATGGCACGCTTAAGTTAATCTGCTGGAGTGAATACTTATATTCACCAAACCATCGATAAACTTTGGTCCTCGATGGTACTTCATCGCCAAAAATTTAATTACGTTCATCCATGCACTGTTGCTGAGTTAATCTACGTCGAAAGTTGTAAAAAATAATCGCACGAAAATGTTCACGATTTATTCCATTTTTGGGCCAAGATGAGTTACTGTAAACAACACACATAGGGCTCGTATGTCGAAACGATCTGAGAACGTATAAACTCAAAAATGTCCAACTATACGATCATTAACGATAGAGCTGTCAGTTGCCAGATTTTAACACTAGGGTTGCCAAATCCTGAAATATAAATGGCAACCCTCGTATTTGTATAGAGTAGTAATACTGTCAGTTTGACCAAAGTTTGTTTGGCGCGGCCTAAGGTATGCGCGCGGGGTGACTTGGAGAAGCTGACTTAAGTATAAAAAAAGAGAAACTGCAAGGAAGGAGCAAGACATCTATATCCCGCCATTGTTTGGCTCGCAGATGTTTCTTTTTAAATGCGGTAGACAGGACCGATGACGGCGGACTGACAACGTAACAGCCAATACTTTAATGGAATGTTATGCACCTTGCGAAACTGAGTTTGTTGACTGTTATTCCCTCTCCTCCCTCCAAACCAGAACGCGACTAAAGTGAGTATTGACGTGGTGGTGACAGAAAAAGCAGCGTAGGTGGTAAAAAATCCAGTTACAAGATTTTGCCACTTGCAATAGTCACATCATTGCTAAAAAAAAACACTAAGATAGTAAAGTCGGCCATTAATTTCTTTTGATCTGTGGCTTTCTTTTTATGCCATTTGTCTGCCCGACGCGCGGAGCCGTTAAGGAAAAACCTTAATCATGAGAGTGTAGCTGCAGGAAAGTAGTTGAAATATGTTTGGCTGGAGATGTTTATTTCAATGGAGACAATTTATTATAGTTTATTAGATTTATGAAACATTTAAGCAGTATAATTTCCATGTTGTTAAATGTCTAATTATAAAAGCAACTTTTTGCATTTCATGTTAAGGCCATCTTTCTTCGATGACAGTATACTGTACTATCACAAGAAAGACGAGCAGACAAAATAGTTAACCTCCGCACAATTCTTTCAAAGTACTGTAAGGGGGTCAGGTATTTCGTGTCTGTGGTACTATTGAAATAATATTATTTTAAGAGTTCACAGTAAGGGTCCTTGGTCAAGACACTTATTTTTCAGGAAGAAAACAAGAAAACTATAAGATTCCCATACCAATGCCATCTCTGCTTCAAAGGATTCAATTTTGAGATTAAGTTGAAAAATCACATGAGTAAACATAATCCGGTGAGTTTAGACAAATATCATATTATTTACATACTCACATTCACCCTATTCATTTCTACTCAAAACACACTCTTAGATTGAAAAGCTTATATCGACTTGCAGGTAGCAGTTGGGCAACCGCCCTGGGCGCCTGATTGTTTACAAAGCGAGATCTCTTTGTAATTCCCTAGACTAAGCAAAAACTTATAATGAAAGAATAAAGTTAATAATGGTTATATAACTTCTTTGTGCGAGATTTTGTCCAGGGTTGGCACTGCTTAAACTTTACTGTAGGGTAACTGATGAATTTAAATTTCATGCAAGATAAATTGGAATCGGATTTGTCATTTTGTACTAATATTTCTTTACATAATCCAAAAAAAAACGAAATTCTATGAATCTATTGGATTGAAACTCATGATGCAAACTCAGGCGGATAGAGTAGGTACATGAACTGATGGGAATACTGGAGCGGATACATCAGGAGAGCAGTGGGACTGCAGACAAGTGTCAAACTCATAAATGTTGCAATAAAAAATAGACATTTATGTACAATATCCTAATACAACAAGAAGAGTAGTACCAGGATACTGATTATGTTTGTCCAGTCAGAAAAAATATATTTTAGTGTGTTTAGTTAGGACTCGTAAAATGTAACAAAAAAAAAGAATGAAAATTATTTATTTACGGAATATGTATGTAAATGAGATGTTACAAAAATATTTAAGTATATCAACATATTCTACCACATTTTGGTGTGCAAATATTTTAGTATTGTTAAAAAATATTATTTAATTACATATACTTTAACTTTTAAGCCAATTATTTATATTTATAACTAGTTTTATTATTTGAAAAATGAAATTTATTTATTTGCCGAAAATGTGTGTTAAAAGCTGTAACAAAAGATATTTGTTAATACCAACATATTCTACCACATTATGGTGTGCAAATATCTTTAAAATTATACATATTTATTATTAAGATTTGTAACATATTATGTTTTAAATATTTGAACAAAATTTTAAAATATAATTAGGTTTAACCTAACTACCATAAGCTACCACCATTTCCAAGCCTATGAAAATAAGATGAAAATAATTTACACATAACATTTGGTACCTAATACTGCTAGTAATTTTGTTGTGCACTTACTAAACTAATTTTAAGTTATCAGTATCTTCTTTCAACGGTAGTAATAGAAATAAACAAAACATGTTTAGTGCTGCCAGATTAGTTTGTAAATGACATTTCTACAGACTCAAAATGTTCCTCGGAAAACATTGATTGAGAACGTGGCAAGTTGACATGCCCGGACTCATCTATCTGACATTTCTTTAATGTTCCTTTTTTTGTTTCATTGGAAAAAGATATCATACACCAAAAGTTAAGTTTAGCTCGGCAGAATTGCCACAATTGTCTGTTTTTCTTTGTCTTGAAAATTTGTTTATCTGTGTTGTCCACAGTCCCGAGGTCCGTACAAGTGTCACACGTGCTCAGTGTACCTGCCCAGCAGCTACAGTGCGTCCGTGCACGCACTCATACACACGCAGCGGTACGAGTGCGTGCAGTGCGGACGGCGGATGATCGACCGAATGGCCATAGTCAATCATTATAAGTATGTCATCATGTCAGCTTTCGTCGCTCTCCCAACTGAGCCTCTACCGTTTAAACAGTATATTTTAAAGTTATAAAGTACATTTACACCCGAAAATTTTGCGAAATCCCTTTTCGAAATTTCCACACATTTTAGTTTTTTTTTAAGTCGTAAGCCAAAGCCTAGTGAACAGTGGTAGTCGTTGAGTACACATTTAAGAAAAAACTTGTCGTCGTTGATGTTACATACGATAATGGTTTACATACCTAGCTATGAATTAAAATAGAAAATAAACATAATATTAACTTTTTGTAGGTAATAAAGTTTGCTAAAACGGTTTGTTGTCAATTTAACAGTGACTAAATTGACAACACTGCTATTTTTATTTCGTTAACAATTTTTTAACGTGTGTTACGACTCATACAAAATCTATGGAAGAGTTGATTTTGGACTTTGGTACGCCATTCCGAACGTATATGTGCGCCTACGGAATCTCGAAACGCAGAAATTATGTACGGAAAATTTTTGATCGTGTGTGTGGTCTTGGTGTTTTCATTTGTTTGGGTTCGTTGCGTTCGAAATTTCGAAAATGGGATTTCATAAAGGAGTTCCGTCTGTGTGTTGCAGACCTAACTGTCCCAACTTGGTGAATTACGCCCATTTTAGGTCGAGGGGTTAGCGTACACGCCTTATTCTAGCGACCAACTGCGAAGGTCGAGTTACATTCCCGACGGGGCAGGTATTTGTGTGATTAACAGTAAGATGTCTGCATTTCCAAGTCCGAATGTTTATAAAATTTATTTTAGTATCTATTTAAGTATTTCTATGTATTAGTACGTTAACTAAAAACCATGGCACAAGTATATAATTTGAATACTTGGGTGTTAAAATCAATTTGTATAATTTGTTTATTTATTTCAGATCTCAACATGAAGGCGTTCTAGCGGTCTTCACGTGTCACTTATGTGGAAAAATATCCAAGTGAGTTCTTTGACACAATTTGTAATTTGCTAACGATATTTTAACTGTACATTTTCTTATTTTTTGCCCTTCGTCTCCTTTCTAGCAGCTATATGGAAATGGTCACAAAACAGATGAATGAACACAAATTCGCTACTTAAAAGTCCATATTAATGAAAGTCTATTAATTTCTTGTGGCATAAGATATGAACGACTTAGGTTCATGCACCGAATGATGATAATATGAAGAAATTTTACAAAAAATATAAAGTATAATATTGGAAAATAGATTAAAATAGGCTGCGTAAAATCCTGGACATGATATTCTTTTTTGATTAAAATATGATTTTTCATCCTGACTAAAGATGGTAGACATAATTGCCAAGTATTTGATATCATTTTTGACCGATGACACTTTTACGTGAAAAAAAAGTATCGTCAGTCCATGTCCCTGAAGAGGGCAAGGGCGCAATTTACGACTAGCCAAAGATACTAAGCCCCACAATGTGATAGGTGGCAAGCCTTTTTTTTATATATAAAAGAATGCAAATGAGCCAGTGGGTCACCTGATGGAAAGTGAACACCGCCGCCAACGGTCGTCCGCAACACTAGCGTCACAGATGCGTAGCCGTCCTTTAAGGAATGTGTACGCTCTATTCTTGAAGGTTCCTGTCATATTCGTTTGGAAATACCGCCCTCGGTTACTGATTCCAAAAGGGTGTGGTGCGGGGTAAGAAATGTCACAATGCCTATTGCCAACCGGTCATATATTCAATCCGTTCGTTGTTTTTATTGGAAACACTTACATGTTATAGGTAGTTACTTTATTATTTTTCTAAAAGTAGTCATCGGTTTTTTGGCGCCATCGAGAGAAAAGATGGTCGAGTTTTTTCATAATTATTGAATTTCGTGTTTATATTGAGTTGAATTAGTCAATTTTGGTGGCATTTTGTACATTTTTGTTCAGTGAAAGTGCACAAATAAAATAATAATAAAGAAATACGCGTATCGTGTATATCCCCGTTGCCGCCAAATCTCACTATATGAGCTTGAGTAATGAGGGCTACCGCTTTACTCAAGACCCGACATGACTTTTATTGACTACTTGTGACTAATTTTGAATTATTTAAACCCGACTTTGTTAAATCAGTTAGCTTGATGCAAATGTCTACTTAACTAATGGCAAAATGCTAACGCGAAGGCCAAAAACTAAAGAAAGAAGAAGAAGTAGTCATCGCCTGGTGCACTCGCTGGTGCCAGTTTGCCGTTGAATAATGGTTGGCGTACATTGTATAAAAGTAATGATCTGTCGGTGCAGTAACGAGAAGACCCACCGCGGGCACATGCGCAACCGGCACTACCTGTCGCGGGTGACGTGCGACGACTGCGGTAAGACCTTCGTCAACAAGGACTCGCTCGTCGAACACCAGCTGTAAGTTACACGCCTTTTGGTGCACGCCCGAACGCAACACGTTCGGTTAGTGCTTCACACTCAACACATTATGGTCAACTGATCTTTATCATCCTGGCGAACTTCGTTCAACCCGTCCGGTTTGAGAAAAAATGAAGTGATACTTTTCCCATTTTCTTTACATTTTTCCCGGTTTTTATATTCGTGAGAACCTTCTTCGGAAAAAAACTAACACAACAGAAAGAATTAGCCTAATTAGTCGTTCGGGAGTTATGCGCTTAGCAACACATTAAGCTATTCTTTTTTATATTATAGATTTTACTATACAATTATGAACACATATTCCTATATGTGTTCATAATTGTATAGTAAAATCTAAAAAAATATAGGAACCAAGTTGATAACATTAAGTTCCCAGTATCGGTCCAGGTCTTCTTTGTAGAATAGACCATCTGCCCTCCTGCCTGGCAGCTCTTTAAGAGTGAGCAATAGCATAATAAGTCATTATCAACAAGACCAATAGTGGTACAAGACTGTGCAATATCTTGTCCGTGTAGAGATTACTGCCGCCATAAACAATGTCATGTTCCCGTCCGGAGGATACGGTAGCTATTAGACTTGCACAATTTGCCTAACACCCCGATCAAAGAACTGCGGTTATCTCTTACCATAAGGGATTCCGTCTGCTTGTTCGCAATGTTTTAATAATAATAATAATAACTCTTTATTTGTGCACAAATAGTGTACATGGAGGTGTTATAATAATCATTTATGCTTCGCCTATTCCACCAAACTTAACTGGCATACAAACCATACCATATTTACCATAAAGAATTAAACATATACCTATTTACATACATACATACATATCTTCACGCCAAGTCCCTTACGGGGTAGGCAGAGAGTATCGAGTGCCAGACCTCACGATCCTGACAAACCTGTCTTGCTTCCTTCACATTCATTACCCTTTTCATACAAACACGCCGGTTTCGGAGACTCTTGACACCACCCTCGGATAATATTCGATTGATCTGATTGTGAAATGTCAGCCTTGGTCTCCCCGGGTACCTACATCCATCCACATTCGCATTGTATATCTGCTTTGTCAATCTTTCATCTGTCATTCTTTCCACATGCCCGAACCAGCGGAGCATGCCCTTTTGCATAATATACCTACTTAATCAATAAAAATGATGCTTGTATCTTTACACCCGTAACCCCGAAGAAGGAGGTAAAGGTACAACCAAAGCACCCGTGACTAGCCGAAGACACTATACTTTCAATGTAAGGTGGTAAGCCTATCGTCACCCGGCCACATATCTAATCCTGGACAACTTATTTTCTTGTTAAAAATTGAATTGATAGAGTGCTGAATGAAGAAAACCTTATCTTTTCCAGAATCCACCAGGGTATCAAGAACTACGAGTGTCCAGAGTGCAACATGAAGTTCAGGACTCGAAATCAGATCAGACATCACATGGTTAAACATAGTACCAACAAGGACTTTTACTGTGTGGAGTGTGACGTCAGGTAAGATGCGTACAGTCGTCCTAGGCTCATGTGATGTACCCTAAATTTGTTACATGATCCTAGAGCAGTGGTCGGTAACCAGCCGCCGACATCCTACTTGGGGCCCGTGACTGTTTTGTAAATAATTTATAACTATTAAATTAAAATTTAAAAACCCCGTCTCAAGAACTTAATTTAAAAAGTAAAAAATTCGGATAATCTCCCCACTTTCACCCTCCACAACTTTTAAACGGCTCACCTGGTTTTCATCGAACATGTCTAAGAACATTCTCACATAAGTTATCGTTAACACAAAAAAAAAACTAAATTGAAATCACTGCATCCGTTCGAGAGTTATGATTCCACAGACAGACAGACACATCAAACTTATAATACTCCTTTTTTTGCGTTGGAGGTTAATAAATATAAAAAAAAATGCATGAACAATCTATGGCTGACCTTATAATATGCGGCGTACAGATTTAGCCTTAAGAACGCGCTTCTCTCCGCCCATTTTCATTTTTTCTATGGGATATGACCGTAGAATGCGTAGTTATAATTGGCTTCTATGGATATTATAACAAGTATGGCCTACCTTTAGATTATTTGCCGCCTTGTGGCCCTTGCCTGCCTAAAGGTTGTCGGTCGCTGTCCTAGAGTATCTGTTTAGGATCATATAAGAAATGTAGCTTCATAATTGTCTCATATCAAACCGACACACGTTGTCCTGTTCTATGAATATTAAATTGTTTACCATAATTATTATGAACCTTCTTCTGACAATAACTAACACAACTTGCGATGACCAAGGGAATAAGTATTCATTTTTGTATATAACACTAGCAGATCCGGCCAACATACCGGAGGATTATGTACCTATGTTATCTGTCATCCTGTCAGGCGACTCTTCAAGGCGTGTATAGGCTTACCGTCACCAACGCCGTGATATCTGACTAGGTGATAGAGTTGCGCAGCGGCTCTCCCAGATTGGTACCACCTTACCTATTCCTGTCGTCCTAACGTCAACGCTTGCCGATTTGCTTCTCCCGGTTCGGAGGATGAGGTAGCCAGTAAACTTACTTTTGCTCGAGGCCTAACATCCCGGCCTCAGTTTTACTTGCACTTTTACCATATTTGGTGTCTCTAGGCGACGTGAATTTTTAAGCATTAGGAAATCCGTCTGCCTGTTTGCCTTCCAATATAATTAAAAAAATGTAATGAATGTAGCTTATGTTCTACATAAGGTCATGTGAGAAATGTCTTATATTCTACATAGAATTAGGTGACAAATGCAACTTGATTTTTTGTTTTGTTATGAGTGATGATAATTGATATTCTTTTCAGATTTAAGTCGGCACATACACTTCGACAACACCTCAAAAAGACATCGAAACACAGAGACAAAAAGAGCCTTAAGTAAGTTAAATTTCAAAGAAATAAAATTAGATTTCCTATAATCATTTTAGCCACCATGCGCTGTAACGAAAAATGTAACGAAAATGAAATGAAAAATAAACTACGGGCAAATTGAGGTCGGGAAGTGGGGTAAAAACGGATCTCGATTTCCAGCAAACTTACAGTCAACTACAAGTCTTAAGAAAAAAAAAGCCTAACGTCCAAAGTAATAGGTAATAAAAAGATTAACACCTTCTGTATATTTACACTCTTTCCGATTAACTTCAAAATGTATGTGAAAAATTCAAATAGTCATGTTTTTAGTTTTTATTTTTTACACAAACTTTCACGAAATTTGATGAAAACTTACCCTTTTTTTACCCATACCCATTTGACATATTTATTTTCTCAATTTATTTTGACTTAATGTTTAAATTGTATGTGTGAATTTTTTCAATGGAAATTGTTCCGAAAAAAATGAATTTTTTAAAGAGTCAGTATGCTTTTTGCTTGTTGAAATCTCTATTTTAGCAATTTTGGACATCATTAGATGTCAAAAAATATAAAATACTATAGTAAATGCTTTCAGAAAACAAAAGTGGCTCTAAAACACGTGCATGTAAAGGCCACACGACTTGATAAGATTTTGTAGGCGTATTACCTATTATTACCAACTATTTCTATTCTTCTATTCTATTGATTAGTATTGTTTGTTTTTGATTTTTCAATAATTTTGCTTGTCTTTCAAAATTACCTGCCATACTTATTTGATTTGGTTCGTATTTTCCTATGGACTACAATATACATTATCGAAGTCTTTTTACGTAATGTTATTTTTTTATCTCAAAGTGACTAATATTTTGGAAAAAATGTGTAAAATCTTGAATTTAGTTTAAATGTTTTGACAAAAAGACACTGCCTCGTGTTATTGTGTTTCACAAGATGCAATCAGGGTGTTTTGTGATTTGTCCAAAGCATTCGATTGCGTAAGCCACGATACGTTGGTCAGGAAACTGCGCTATTATGGAATTAGAAATAAGGCACTCGATCTTCTGATTTCTTATTTGAATGGGAGAATTCAGAAGGTTTGATATTAATGGTAAAAAATCGACTGGTGCTGCTGTCACAATAGGTGTCCTCCAGGTCTCTATTCTTGGACCATTTTTGTTCTTTGTATATATTAATGACTTACTATACTACGTAAGAGACAAACACGAAATTGTATTGTTCGCGGATGACACTTCAATTATTTTTAAAGTGAAAAGACAACTTGGTAAGTATGACGAAACGAACAATGCGATTTCAAAAGTTGTACACTAGTTCAATGTAAATAATCTTTTTTGAATGAAAAAAAAAAACTAATTGTATTAAATTTTCAATGCCAAATGTGAGCCAAGTAGATACCAACGTACAACTTAATGGGAGCAAGCTGGACCTTGTAGATTCTACTACGTTTTTAGGAATAACAATTGATAAGAAATTGCAATGGGGCCCACACATTGATAAATTTGCTATTAGATTAAGCTCAGCAGCATTTGCTGTTAAAAAAATGAGACAATGAGTTATTTTCACAGCATCATGTCGTATTAAATTCTTCTCTGGGGGAGTTCTGCCGAAGTCAATACTGTATTTATTTTACAAAAGAGAGCCATAAGGGCAATTTATAACCTAGGCCCAAGAGTTTCCCTGAGAGAAAAATTCAAAGAAATCAAAATTCTAACTGTAGCATCCCAGTACATGTTTGAAAATTTAATGTATGTTCACAGAAATTCAAGTTCATTTAAAAGAAATTGTGATATACACTGTGTTAATACTAGGAATAAAAATAATCTTGCTGAGCATGTATCTCGTCTCCACAGAGTAAGCAATTCTTTAATGGGCCTATGTATACAGTTCTACAATAAACTTCCCACTTATATGAAAGAACTTCCAATTAATAAAATGTGAATTAGTGAAATGTGTTTAATGTTAACTAAATCAAAAGGGTTATTATAACATTGCTGAATATTTAACAGATAAGACTGCTTGGGATTAATTGCTCCTCATGCCAATATCTTATAAAATATAATGTATCATTACATAAATTATTGTAAATATATTTTAAAGTAAGAAAAAAAAGACAAGCCCGCTGAGTTTCTTGCCGGATCTTCTCAGTGTGCGGCCGCGTTCCGATCCGGTGGTAGATTTATTATTATGTAGACCCGTCACAAGTGCCTCTTCTAGGTTTATGTGAAATAAAGATGATTTATTATTATTGTTACCGTTGTTTCGAAGGTTTGAATGCAGCATTTGCAGCAAGCTGTTCGATAACTCGCGCGCCCTGCACCTGCACAACCGCGTGCAGCACGAGGGTGTGCGCGAGCACCAGTGCGGGGAGTGCGGAGCGGCGCTGGCGTCCCGCGCCTCGCTCGCCAAACACACGCGCGCCGTACACCGCGGACACCGCGCGCCGCACGCACATGTCTGCCACGCATGCGGGAAACAGTTCCGGGCGAGTTCCACTCTTCCCTTTATTATAAGTAACTTACAGGCTGTAATAATGTTACCGTGAAACATTTAAATCTGGATTTTTTATCAATATATCTGACTACTCATCAAAGTATAAAGTATTTTAAGACAGCAAACAAGCTCACGACTCGCCTGATGGCAAGAGATAATTTTGGTATAAAAACATCGTAGATATTGCGTCGATGTCTTATGGTGTATCTAAATAAAATTATTTAATTTGTAATTTTTTGCCAAAAAGGTATTTTGTTGGCGTGACAAAACGGGAAAGACAGTGCGCTGTGAATAAATTGGACTTATCAAAAGCCAAAGACTCCAAATACATCCAGCTCCACACGACGATAAGGCAACACTAAAATGTTTTATTAACTCCAACAATACACACACTACAAAAAACTCAACGTATGTTTCGCTTCGAAACCGAAGCATCATCAGGAGAATTCGACTGCACTCTACAAAGGACGAGCTAAAAGTAGTTTCTAGAAACTAGTCCACCTTTGTGGAGTGCAGTCGAATTCCACTGATGGTTTTTCGGTTGACGAAGTGTCTTATTTGGGTTCTTTGGCTTCCGGTTAGTCCAATTCATTCCTGTTTCGTCCATAATACGTATACATATTTTGGCAGTACATTACAAATTAAATATGTTTATTTGGATTTAATTATGGATTTCTGCAAAGTAACAGCTTCTTCTATCAATTATGGGTGCAGGAATAGGTAAGGCTATAAAAAATATTTACACGCACATCGAGTACATATACAGCCTTGAAGATACACGAAAACAAATTTGCCCTTAACAGTGGTAGTGAATTTCGCGCTCCCCTTGCAGGCCAAGAGCACACTAGTGAACCACGTGCGCACGCACACGGGCGAGAAGCCGTTCGCGTGCGGCGAGTGCGGGCGCAGGTTCGCCCAGCGGACCGCCATGCGGACACACGTCAAACTCGTGCATCTCAAGATACATCGGAACGCTAAGGTATACCCATTCATCATATTAAAGAGAGATTCTGCTTTTTAAATAACAATTACTGTTCTCGACGCCTCGATAATTTCGAGTGCATAATATAAAATTTTACAAAACCTGTAACCGTCCTTCATGACTGTTGGTGACACGAAATGTCAGGTGAACCTAAAGACCCTAGATCCACATGAGCCCTAGCCCTAGCATTAGTTATAATATATAAGTATACAAGCTGCCCCAGCGAACTTTGTCCCGCCAACATCCGGATCCTATCCTATCCTATTTTTTAAGATGGACCAAACTACAGATATATTATGAAAAATTTTATCGAAATCGGTTCAGTAGTTTTGGAGTTTTTTGGCAACATACATCGTGACACAAGATTTTTATATATATAAGATATTAGGATTATAGCGAAATACCAACTTGCACTTTTGAATTCAAGCATTAAACGTTCAAAAAATAAAGAATGCAATTACAATTGTTTTTTTGCTTTTTATTTATATAAGTCGAGGTTTTAGAGAGGTCAAGTAATAAGCACACGGCTCTCCTGATGGTAAGAGACAATCGTTGTCTATGAGACACCATGGATGTTACAGTCATTGTCCTGTAACCGAGCAGCGAGCAGCGTGGCAGAGATAAATTACCTATTCTACTAAGCGGACGAGGACCAACACGGAGTTGCAACGCAGCCGTACGTCTCGAAACTCGACTTAGATGCGCCGATGTTCTCAGGTTATGATCATATTATATCCTTAATTCCAGGTAAAGGCCAAAGTGATAGCACCTCTCAACAAGTCCGAGGCAGTGTTCCCGAAGGAAGAGACCGTCATCTTCGACTGGAGCCGGCAGCTGTCTTGCGACTATTTCACAGTCACCGCCGGTCCATAGCAGCATTGGAAATATATATTTTTATACACCATTTCCGTTTTGTTATTTAAAGTTCTTGTTCAAATTAAAAATAAAGTAGAAATCGTTTGAGATTGCTAAAGGTTTCTTGCTTGTCCGATCGCTAATTAACAGCCTAGTTAGCTTAATAATAATAGGGTGTATAAAAGCCTTGCATATATGTATACATCCTTATGTAGGTTCAAAGTTTCTTTAAAAGCAATCATTAAACGTAGTTATCGCAGTCGTGAATTAGTTTATTATGACTTAAAGAAAGATTAACTCTTAATTAACATTTCCGTGTACGGCCATAAGATTTGAGATAGGACTACTAAGATCATTTATTAAACAACTGCTATTATTCAATTAATGTAATGTATTGAATTTCGTGAATAATAATAAGTAAAAAAAAATGAAATTAGTCAATTTTGGTAGCATTTTGCTCAGTTAAAGTGCACAAGTGAAGTAATAATGAAGAAGTTAGTGAAACGTCTATTTCCTATAGAAATATGCTTAAAAATGCAACAATGTAATATAATAAACTATTTAAGTATCGTTGAAATCGAAATATAACTAAGCAACATCTCTTTTTTTTTAACAAATGTTGCTATTACCAGAGACTAGTAAATATAATATTGTCTTTGGTACTACTAACACCTATCTGTGGTTCCACCAACGTATCTGTTCAATGTGTACGTTACCCCAGCAAGAAAGTAGCACCTAGAGTGATATGAGTGGGACATACAATTAGTGCTCGATCTGCTGTAAATGTGCGCCGAATTAAAAAAAACTGTTCATGTAGTCGTTTTGGAAATAAATTCGTAAAAAAAAACAACGTTGCTCCAGCAGGAAAAGTTCTTAACTAGCTATCGGAGAGTGGATTGCTATTTGATGTACACTTCACCCAGTGATCATCACTAAAAAGATACGTAATCAGCCCCCAGGTCGGTAACACAATTATTATGATATATCTGCTATGCGATTGTTAATGGGCTTCGATCCTATCCTATTTCCTATAGAAAATCTTTTATTCATTTGCATCTTACATGACATAAATGGTGAATAAATTCCGCGACAAAATCATTTACGATTTTACTTGCGTTCGTTCACGTCAGGAAAACAATACAACTTCGAAACCAAGAGATGATGATTACGGATTCGAGCCTGAGGTGATTTCCTTTAAACATTCGTGAAAATATAGAACTGATCTTAGAACACGAAAATACAATTTAGTAAATACCAGCGGACGAGTCATCCCAGAACCGACAACATACTTATTTAAAAGGGCCGTTAGGTATCACAGGAATAAAATATTTTTTATAACCATTTATTTCGCACAATAATAAATTTTCAACTATTTACAAATTATATTTAACGATTAAAATTTATGCTAGTGTTAAGAAATTATAACAGAAAAATTAAGGACTTCTTCAAAGCGATTGGCGTATTAGCAAACAATAGAAATAACTTGATGTGTGAAACTAACGTATAGATGTTACTATACATATCTACTAATGGACGCTTATCGCTTTTATGAAGTAGTCCTTTCATTAGTCTATAAAAGCTTAAATTTTTGAAATTGGAGCACTTACAAAAAAATTAAAACATTGTTTGAAATAGAAATCAACTTGACCCTTTTCACAAAAAATAATGCTTGTTTAATAAGTTTTACTACATTCTGACTAAAATTGAACTCGCATGCCCGGTTCCCATAGTTGTTTTGTTGCTTACAAATGGATTTTTTTACGAATGATAAAAATGTAACTACGTTCGTTTGTTATCGACTGTTAACTCGAAACATTTTATGTAACTACGAGCAACGCATTGTCACTTTGGAAAACTACCAATGGTTAAAGTAATGGATTACGGTTTGTTGATTACAAGCACCCAGCTTGAACCAATAAGATGCTGCCACGTTATCCACGTGTAGCATGCTACTGATTGGATGTCAATTTCAGACAGTGATTAGTTAAATCACTTATTTTTTTATATGGCTGAGAATAATGAAAGTTGATTCCAACACAAAGTCAATCAAAACTGTGCAGCTAAGCTCGGATTGGATGTTTGCTTTTGTTAAGGAAATTATACAATAACCAAGTTTTAGGATAGAGCATTATGGTTTTACGAAATACATTTATAATTATTTAATATTGCTTCAAAAAATAGTGTGCACTTGTTTAGTTTTCTCTTCATTATAGTCAATTAGAAGAAATCTATCTCAATTGGTAAATTTCTTTCCACATAGTATTTTAATATTTCTATAAGTGCTTCAACTCTTGGATACAATAGATTTATTGTAACACCAATTTCTTTACACTCTAAACCGCTAATCAAATTAAATTCAAATATATTAATAAGTTTTAATTAAATATTCATTTTTTCTAGTACACAATATTATGAGCTAAATAAAATAATATGTATATTTTTGTATTAGAGATCTAAACGTCAATTGTTCTTATTCTAACCAATGTTTGTATCACTCGCTATGTGCATGCTGTTAGCAATGATGTACAGATTTCAGTTTGAATGCAACGTTGAGTAAACTACATTATTAAAATTCTATTTCTTATTTAATTTATAAGCGCGAAATTACAGGTAGGATTAAAACAATTCTGATTTCCACATTTAGAATGTACCATATTTATTGTATCCAAGAGTTCTTTAGATTGAAGAAATATTTAATCCCAATATCTAAATAGGTGCATAATAGGAAAAATTTAAAATCCTTATACCTACAGTATAAACAGTCCGACGGATAGTTTAAATATACCATATGAATACACCGCATCGATCTTAATGAAAAAATCATCTATATATATCAAATTAACTTTAATTTCTATAAAAAAATGTTAAATAACCGATTTATTCATTTTACAATGAATAAATAAAGTAATTATTAATAGAATTACCAATTACACTACCATAAATAATAACTTTAAACAATGTTATATAAGAAGTAAAAGATAGTGTGCCTATAACAGACATATTTGCCAAATTTAACTTTGAAGTCTATGTATTAAAAAAACAAGGATTTAATATTTAAATCCCCAAATAGAGTCCTCAATTAAATCAAAGGCAACAAATGAGTTTTTTGTACAATCTACCATATTTTTGTAAAATAAAGAGTAATAAGCTTCCTGTTTCTTAAAGAATTACTAGGCGTTTTACTAAATCATGAATCTAGTTTTTAGTTGTATCCATTTAAACCTAAGTTAAGTTTTCTGTACTAACGTATGCCTGTATATCAAGCTAACTCATATTAAATTATTTGCCTTCTTTATTTCAAGGAATTTCAATTAACAATAGTGATTAAAAGTTTTCACATCCACAAAATATTTAAAACATTGTCTTAAAAATACTTGAATTAAAATGGCTAACACTATTGAGCGTATTCATTTTAATTTCAACAAATAATGAATTGGAAAATTAATCAACAAATTTATTTTGCTATATTAATTACTAAAACGTAAATAAGTTATTTTTAACAATGTAATTAATATTTCACTGTGTTTATTTTTTTATGTTTACTTAATATTATGCATGAATTTAGCTTGTACCTGTTTTGATCAATCAATATAAAAAAAACCGTACATACTTTTTATACTTTTCTCCTTTCTCATAATTAAATAGATACATTGTATTAATATAACATAGTTACACATATCACGCGTCGGACATTATTATACATCGTAAATTCAAACAATGTTTAAAAGCACATATTTACATTAAAATTCACAAATTACATTTATATATTTTAATTCTCTAAATCTATGGCATATAACTACCCTCAATTTATAAATAAAAATCTGGCATGTTTCTGATAACTTATGAATAATTTTAAATAAAACTAAAACATATTACGCATTGAATAGTAACACCAATTCTGCTTCGCAATTTAATATCCGTTATTAATACCTTTTCATAACTACGGAAAAAGTAACGGGACAGGACACATCAAGTTGTGTCAAATTAGTTAATACCCAACCTTTCAGGAGACGTTTTGTAAAAGTCTCGAAATATAACGCTTGAAAGCCGTTTTAAATTCTAAAAAGTCACTTCATATTCGGCTTTATCTTTTAAATTAATAATAACAATTTAAAATAAGTGTTTCGATAGATATAAGTCACCAATGTAAAACTTATCACTTTGTAGTTTGAAATTGCCGTCGAAAATCGACAAGTCTGGCGTGAGATTAGATTCCTGACAGTAATGAACAAGTCTGTATTTTTGGGAATTTGTGAAACCTGTTTCATCATTTATTTATAAACGTATGCAACAGCTATTTAAAATTGTGTTGTTACATTTAATTGATTAAGCCCCAAAATAATCAACTTCTGCACTGTAATGAGGGTTTCAGCCAATCGGATACACAACTATGGAATTACTATTGAACACAAAATTATTTTGGAGTTAAATCAATCCTTGTATTTTGTTGGTCAGAGATTTTATTTTCAAATAAAAAGCAACAGCCTTACTAAATTTGAAACAAAAGACCATGAAAACAAATTAATCACAATTGGTTTATTTTAACCTAAAGTTGCAAAAGAAATACCTACTTTTGAACACCCATTCAACCAACCCAAAGAATTCAAACTGTGATGATTGACAAAATACAGCCACCTAAGTAAGCAGAATTTCTACTAAATATAATCTAAAATTCTTTTAAACTATCTTTGCTTAAACAATACCGTATTTTACATTGATTATGGCTAAAGTTAACCATGTATGCAACATAATCGCCACTCGACTATTATGTTAATCCTATTTTAGAATGATTTCGGTCACTATATATTTTTTCATTAATTTGTGCAAAATTAACCCAAACATTTTACGTTAAAGTGAATGTTTAAATGATTTTACACAGTTTACCCATTCAACACTCGACTAATGTCAATGTACTTTTCAATTTTGTCGAGTTTTCAAAATTGTCATTCGTCATCTTGACTACCTACGTTCTAAAGAAATTAGTAGTGGTTATACCATCACATGTGTAAAGAAAATGTTAGATGACTTTTATATGAAGGATAAAATAACTTGGCAATCATAAATTGTGTTATTTATTTCCATGATTGACAACCTAAGTAAAATAGAATAAAGAAACATATACACATAAAATCTTACTCAAGAAAAGATTCTTGAGTACTTCATAACCTTATTTTAATGCTTAAGCTAATAGTACACTAGTACTAATGGTAATTTAATCTACCCAAATTTCATAAATTTCAATAGCTCTAATAATTCCATTTGGAAAAAATTATATTGTCTAGGATTTGCAGCTTATGGTTAATGGCTTTAAATTAATAAAAAAGGGGAAAACAGGCTTTAGGTAAAATATTAATGTAAATATTGTATAATAATGCATTGTACAGACATCTTAAACATTCAACAAAGCACTAATACAAATTTATAATATAATAAAAACATGTACATGTTCATTCTTTCTGACACCTAACACATTCTATCTGTGATACACAGTCACAGATTTAACTCAACACAATTTTTACCTACATAGATTTTTTCATGTTATTGAGCCAGTTGTATGACAAAGATTGTTTTCCAGTTGTATCTATTCTTTATAAACTTTTATTTACTTCACCTGACATTTATATCATTTAAGTATTAGTTTCATAATTATTGTACTTATACTCGCAAACTGTGAGATAAAATTATTGCCAGTTATTTTTAAGAATTTTGACAATCTGACCAGAATTTCAAAAAGGAATAGGTATTATGACTGTAATGCTCGAAATCACAGAAAAAATAACGTTTTTTTATTAATTACGTTTTGTACCACTCTTTTATTTTTTTTTATTTTTTTCACATTAATTACAACTTTTGTACCAGTTGTTTTCAATAAGTGTGCTATTCATTTTTATAAGTTTCAAGTATAAACAGTGCCTAACAAGTTTGCACTTCAAAAATGCTGCAATGTCTTACTTGCACTACTTACAAAGACCACTTTAGAAAACCTTAGCAAATAAAAATAACGCCCAACATTTATGTAGAGGTAGGCTGATGTTCCTCTATAAAATAATAGTTTTAAAGGCAAATTTTGAAAGTAAATTCAAAACATTCTTATAAGCAAACACGCGTAATAGTCCACCTACCCCTAAGCCTACCCTTAACCCTAAAAACAAAGTATAGAATGTAATAAATCTACCATATTATGATCTATATTTTGAAATATGTTTAGTGTTAGTAAAGGTCCATTCAAGGTAAAACTTGATGCAAATAGTTTCAAATGTAACACTTCCACAACTAAAAGTGTGCAGTAATTTGTTTTACTAGCAGCTTTTCTAAAACTAAAGAAGAGTTACTTCTTCAGTTTTAGAAAATGGTGGAACTACTTCTTTAATAAGAAGAGTTACTACACACTCCACCTAATCTATCACGAGATATCTAAATGTTTTTGATATTTTCTCCAATACATGAAGTGATTAATAGTAAAAAGTGGGAGTGGTAAAACTCATGCGCATAGACTTCCGGATTTCAGTATTTACTCAGAATCCGAGTTGTTTGGTGATTCTTCTTCTTCCTCCTCCTCCTCTTCTTCTTCTTCCTCCTCTTCCTCTTCTTCAGTTTCAGATTCGGTACTTGACACCGGTTCACATTTGATAAACTCAATCTCTTTTCGTGGCCGACCTCGTTTTTTGGGCTTAGGCTTCTTCTTTCCACCATCGTCCATAACAGTTTTAACCATCTGCGAGATGCGTTTCAGATGCTGCTGTTCATGTCTTTGCAAATGATTATTTAAATACCTTTTAATTTTGAATTTTTTGCCACATTGTTCACATTCATGTGGGTAGTTGCTTTCATCGACATCCACATGAACAGAATTGTTATGACGTCGTAAATAATGGGCATGTGCAAATTCCTTGTCGCACTTTTCACATCGCATCTTAGGTTTGTTAGGGTGAACAATCTTTTTGTGCTTTTTCAAACGAACTGCTGAATGAAAGAATTTATCACACAAATCGCATTTCACTTTCGTATCCAAAGACGAATGGACTTGCATATGCTCTTTTAAGTATTGATCATTTTTAAACTCTTTCAAGCACTCTGGACAAGTGACTTTGGATTCCAAAGGGGGATGAATGTTCAGGATGTGCCGCTTCATATGATGTCTGGACTTGAAAGTCATAGGGCAAAACACACAAGGATGTCGTTCCACCGGTTGATGTTGAAAATGCAAATGTCGGTTTAGGTTCAAATGAGACTTATACAGCTTGTGACATATATGACACTTGTATTTATCTTTGTCTTGCCTATGACAAGCATCAATATGATATCTCAACTTATAAGGTACTGCAAATTCTTTACCACACTCAGGACATTTAATTTCAGGCAGTGTGTTTGGATGAATTCTTTTTACATGCATATGGAGAGCTCGTCTTGTACGGAATTCTTGCAAACAAAACTGGCAGTAGCACTTTTCAGACTCAGAGTAGTGTTTATTCATTCGATGCATGTACAAATAGTGTTTGTTTTTAAATGTTTTATCACAAATGTCACATGTAACAGCAGATTCTTCAGTTGAGTGAACTCTAGTGGTGTGCAAATATAAATTTTGGTAGTTTTTGAATTCTTTATTACATTTCTGACATATGTATCTCTTAATTCTCTTTGGGAACATTACTGGCTTCCAAGTAGAAAGGACAGATTCATACATTGCCCTCTGTTCATCTGTTAAACTGTCACTATTGACACTCAAAAACTTTGGAGGGGGTCGGTTTGGCATTGGTCCTGGTCTAGGTATTTGATACTCCTGTAAAGGTGGCTGGTAACTCTCATTTTGCATATTTTGCACATTTTGCATGTTTTGCATGTTGTGTAAATTTTGCATAGAAAAGTCACTAATACCCTCAGGATAGTTTTGAGTAAAGTTTTGTGGTTCAGGCTTCTCTTCTTTATATTCCTCCATTTTTTCTGATGCCATAAATGGTGAAATATTGGGGTCCAAAAATGGTGGAATTTTTGGTGGTTCAAATGAGATTTCCTCTTCTTTTGGTTGTTGGTATGCTGGCTCCTCCATGATTGTTCTCTGTAAATTAAAAATGTATCTATACATAGTATAAAGCAAAGTCGCTTTCTGCGTCTGTCTGTATGTATGTATGCTTATATCTTTAAAACTACGCAACGGATTTTGATGCGGTTTTTTTAAATAGGTAGAGTGATTCAAGAGGAAGGTTTTTAAGTATAATAACATGCTTCATATATTAGAGAACCACTGATAATTTCAAGATATCTAATGCGAAGTCGTAAATAAACACATTTTTTTGCGCTTGCATTGCAAACGCTGGCTGAACTCTACGAGATAGATCAAAATAATGTACTAAGTATTGTTTAACTTATAAAGGTCTACAAAAAAGTTCGCGATGGTATATGTTTATCTCTTAGGGATAACCTACAATAACCAATTTTTATCCTTTACTTTTTACGAAAAATAATGGCTTATTTACGAAGCGATTTAAAGCAATAAATTTTAAGCAATACAGCATTAATCCTTATCTATTTAAGTATCTTAAATAAATTTTACATTTAATATAGAACAATATCGAGCTTTACAGCATGTAAATTAAACGAATAGTTTCGGAGATATTACAGGTTTAAGATATAGGGACATCGCGGTTGCGGCGGTACCGGCTGGCCGCGGTGCGTGCCTATCCCTACTAATAATAAAAATGCGAAAGTAACTTTGTCTGTCTGTCTGTTACGCTTTCACGCCTAAACCAGTGAACAAATTTTGATGAAATTTTGGTACAGAGATAGGATAGACTCTAAGGAACAACATAGGCTACTTTTCATTGCAAAAATAAGGGAAAATGGGTAAAAAGAGGGGATGAATGTTCATATGGAAATTCGTCATTTTTAAAGCTGTAACTTTGCATTTAGACACTTTATGATAAACGAAAGAATGTATGCTTTTTTATCACTAGAAAATGAGGGAGAATGGATAAAAAGAGGTAATGAATGTTCGTATGGAAAATCGTTTTTTTGTTTGAAAAGGTATATTTCAGAGTGGTCCCATGGTCACCAGGTGAGGATCGGATGATAAAATCCTGGGGAAGTCGAGGGAAACTCTAAAAAATGTTGGCAAGAATAGTGTTTTTGTGGATTATGATCACTTGCTAGCTTAAAGTAGAATCATTTTCGGAAGGTTTAATAGGAATGTTTTTGTTAATGCAGAATTCATATAATATGACCACACGTTACAGTATAAAATCCTCCTTTGACATTAATTGGAAAAATGATTAAAAAATGTCAGCATTGTGATCCCTTAAAATTCAAAAATGAAACGCAGGGTTGTGTGAATGGTAAGATATTATTGTTTTTGCTTGGTGAACCAGCTGAGCCGCTAAAGTCTCTTTTATTGTGCAATTCTGATGAATCTCGAAGATTTTTAAGCAATATGCGCAAATGCAATAATTGTTTTCAAATGGCGTCGTTTGGAGTAGGTAGACATATCATTATGCCAAGATGTTCTCCTACATTTTTCTGTGCAAGGTCAAATTTATCACAGAATCGGTTCATACTAATATTTAAAAGCTGAAAAGTTTAATATTATTGCTACAATTTCTAAATGTGAGTTTCTGAAGATATACCCGAAGGGTTAGTTCTGCCTAACTGCATAACCAGAGCACTAACGACTAGCCGAAGACATTAAGTCCCACAATGTGGTAGATGACTATCCTGTAGCCAGGCACCCATCCAATCCCGGGCAAGTGGCAACGTTACATTTAGTAGAAAATTGAAACTTCACATTTTTTATTTGTTTTTTTTTTTGTTGCCCGGACCGGAAATAGAACCCAAGATCTCAAGAAGTAATTCCGAAGACGGACAGTTAGACGTCAGAGACGATATTTATATTTCTAAAATTTCGAAAAAAAAATCTGTTAGAGGTTTCCATAACTTGCTATACAGTTTAATTTGCTATACACAATAACGTATTTCTACTATTTATCTGAGGTGAAATTAGAAAAGAGAAAGTGTAAGTATGTTCAGTTTTGATGACAAAATTGCTGAATTGATTTTAATATTTACAAAAAAATAGATAAAACTTTGGATAGCGATATAGGCTATATTTTATCTTAAAATTTTAACGAGCAGTGTTGAAGAGCTAAATATCAAATTAGTAGACTACGCGGGCGAAGCCGCGGGTAACAGCTAGTTAAAATATAAAATAGACTATTATTCAACTTAGAACAAAAGTACCTTAAAGGACAGAAAAAATATTTTTTATTAATGATCAATATATTACTTTACAAGTAATTTTGTAAGACAGCCCTTTAAGCAAATCAAGGTTCAATTTTAATTGTGTTTTGTATAAGAGCGATGTCTTCTATGCCTTAGCACAATTACTTATTCTTGGACAACGTGATACAAGAAACAATCTGAAATCAATTAATATAGTTGATTACATACATACACTCTTCAGAGGGTAGGCAAAGAGTATCATGAACCAAATATCACAATCTTTGCAGACCCTTCTGGGCAGGGAACGGACGGTTACGGTTAATAACAGAAACGTATCTGTTATTAACCGTTTCGTTTATTGATTAACAGATTCTATCTGTTATATATTTATTTCGGTTAACAGAAATGAAAAATGTTTGAGTTTATGAATACGCCTATCGATCGGTTAATAGAAACATATCTGTTAACCGTATTAATTCTGATAATAGTAATCGGAAAATAAGGGTATTTGTCCATAAAATTTGAAATGACGAATGCGCGGCGCGGCGGTAATGGCGACTTTGGCGCTGGCGGCACACGGTTGATCGAAAACCTTCTATAAAAGACATAGGATCTTGATTTTTTGGATGTTTTTTTGCTGGAAATGACTTTTGCTGGTCATTACTGTTCGATAAAATGTCATATGATGTTGTGTGCACAAATGGAAGAATTACAATTTATTTAAGAAAAAATCATGAAAAATAAAGATCTGTAATCGCAAGGTTTGCGATATTGCGATTTGTGATTTCTTTATATTTATTTGTGAATTTTTGACATTACTTGCGATTGTTTTTTTAAATCTTCAAAATTTTCAAAAAAATATTACGTTTAGTGTTTAAATATGACTATACCAAGTGTAATTTATAATATTTTTATCCTTTGATCAACACATTCTAATAAATCACAAAGTCGTAGGTATTTCCTATTTATTTGAAATGACACGGTAATTATGAATCACGTAATATGTAATCTTGTCTAATGCCCCAAGTCCACCTTAGCTAATGATCATATTGAGGTAATCACTTCATATTAATAAAATTTGATACCTATGTCCCTAATGAATTAACTAGATAAAAGGATACATAACAAAATAATTTGGGGTACATGCTAATTTAGCAATTAGTGAAGGATTACTATAATGAGGGTAAAGATAAACGTGATCATCATCAGTCAATAAATTATAAAAAAATGCAAATTATTAGAAACAATATAAGATGGTTATTGTATTAGATTTTATACGACATTTTAAATGAAATTAAGATTTATACAGCCTGTCCCATTTATCGTGGATCAAACGAATCAGGGTGATAGATGAGGTGATTTCCAATAAAAAATCTACAGCATGGTCATAACTTAATTGCATAAAAAGTTATGGTCATTTTTGTTTTTTTTAAATAAATTACCAATTTTTGTACAATTTAACGAATACAGAAAAAAGTTGATAAAAAACAACAAAACAAAAGGTGCTGTATTATGACTAGATAATGAATCATCACAAAAAAAAAAATTGCAGCTCTGGGTGCCAAATTTAAAAAGCAATTCATTTTTTCTTGTCAATTTTGAAGGATTACAAAAAATTACTACTTTCTTTGAGAACAACCTGTGAAAAAAAATGTACTACAGAAAAGTGACCCTGTATCAAAAAAACTTGCTGATTTAATGCTGATTAAAATGAGGTATAACACTTTACTATTTGATTTTTAGTTCTGGATTTATGTGAGTTTTTTTATGACTAAGTGCAAATTTTGATAAACTTGTCTTTTTCAAAACAAATTTTTAGTTTATCATAAACGGCAAGTTTTTTATACGTTGGATTGCAAGAACTGCTTTGTACTTCTCACACCTTAAATTATGAAACGAACAGAAACTTTTTCACACCAACTATTGAATTTTATAACTTTAATCCATCATCGAAAAAGCGCCATAATTAAGAAACTGCCGCTCTTTCACACTAGCCATTTGAATCCTTTGTCGAAAAAAGGTCAGAACGCCTGTCTTAGCGTGACGTAATCAGGTAGCGTGTTCAGGTAGAAGAATTCCGGGTGGAGCGGGGCCGAGGGACGGCCCGGGGGAGTTGCGTGAGCAGTGCTGCCAACCCTACTGTTTTAACAGTAGATTTACTGTTTTTAACATGACAACACTGTTTTCTGTTTAAGTACGATTTTCTACTGTTTTTTGATAATTTATGCCAGTGTAGGCAATTGCCGTAATATACGGTGACCCATAATTGTTTTGTCACAAAATTCGGTATACGGCGGGCTTTTTAATGCCGTATCAAAAAATACGGCAAATGATTATAAGTAAAACGAAACTTTTTTTTACAAGAGCGCAGCTAAACGTACTAGTCATAATGGATGGTCGGGGGATTTTTACGATAACAACACTGGTTTATGCGTGCAGCGTGTATCCGAATTTTATAGTCTCGACGCGCGCTCTGGCTGGGGAATTCCCGTTTTCTTACGCGGCCGGTGGCACCGTTCACACAATGAAAGGGATAGCTACATTTTTACTTTCCTGAGTGTATAAGAGATAGTTGTCTATTGAATATCCACAGTTTTTCGTCTTGGTTTTTCGTTTAGGTTAAAGTTTTAACCAGTTCTTTCCAGGAAAGTTAAATTAACGGGTTACTCACAGTTGTTTCTCGATTAAGCGAACAAGTTATTATTTAATAATGAGTAGCGAAGAATCGGATTCCACCAAAACTCCTCCAAGGAAGAAAGCTTAGAAGTATGAACAGAAGTTTATTGATTCGTATTTACAAGATGAAAAGTTCAAAGGCTGGCTAAAGAAAAGTGCTAAAGGTAACAAGTATTTCTTTTGTTCAGCTTGTAGTTGTGATAGAAAATGCGGAATTCATGAGTTACTGCGCCACAAAAGCTCTAAAAAACATGTCAATAATTGCAAAATGATAGTAAAACAACCAACATTAACATCAATGATATCTTCGAGCTTACAAAATCCAAAAAAATGTGAAATCAAGATGGCTTGTTTTAACGCAAACCACAATCTTTCGTTTAAAGTAGCGTTACATTTGACCAAATTAATACGCGCTGTCGGTCCAGATTCTAAAGTTGCAGAGGAACTCTCTATGAGCAGAACTAAAGCTAGAGCAATTATCGTTAACGTAACTGGAGAAACTGCGCAATAAAACCTGGTAGAGAATTTAAGAGAAAATAACTTTTCTTTGCTTGTGGATGAAAGTACGGACAAATCAACCATTAAACATATGGCTTTGATTGTAAGAACAGTGGATAATAATTTTCAAGTTGAAGACCGATTTTTTACACTAATACCCATTGAAGATGGAACAGCAAAAGCGTTGCATGGTAAAATCATAGAGTATTTTACCGAGAAAAACATACCTTACAAAACCAATATGTTAGGCTATGCATCTGATGGTGCTAACGTTATGTTTGGTGTCAATCATTCTCCAGTAACACTTATAAAAAATGATATACCTCATCTTTTTACGATTAAGTGCATATGCCATTCATTCAGCCTGTGTGCCTCACATGCGAAAAATTGTCAAGAGGTGTAGAAGACTTCTGTAGAGAAGTAAGTATTTACTCATATACAGAATTCTCCTAAACGTACAGGCGATTATAAAACATTTCGAACGTTCGCAAACATTAAGCCACACAAGCCGTCGAGAAGCGTTGGCGGCACCCTCCTACTGGGTTAGTCCTACCCACTAAAAACCCCTGCGGAGTCTGCATCCACTGTGCCTGTGGTGGCGAGAAGGCGGGTGCGCTTGCGCAATCTGCCGCCAAAAGCTGCTTCACCCTAGCCAAACAAGATGGTTTTCACTCATTCAGGTCGTTAATAGGATTCTAGAACAATTGTCGGCCATAAAAATATATTTTCAAGCGGCTGTCCATGTGGATCGCTTACTTTCTGCTCAAGCAATTCTCAACATGGCCCTCGAACCAACGACAGAGCTATATCTAGAATTTTTGAAAATTGCGTTGCCCATATTTACAGAACTCAACAAAGAAATGGAATCGGAGACACCAAAAGTATATTTACTTTATGAAAAAGTTTTGACTGCTTACACAATATTGTTGGAGTGCTTCGTTAAACCCGAATATTTGGACCTCGCGGTATTAGAATGACGTGAAACGAGGAATTTATTAGATGTGAGAGAAGAGAAAATTTTGAGTGTCGATTTCACAGACATAGCAAAACATTTGCCATTATACGAAATATACGTTGGAGGAATGGTCCCAAACCTGGTCAGATCAAGACGTGATAAAGGAGAATTGGATGAAGAAAGCCTGAACAATTTCTATATAAAGTGTAAAGAATTTTATATAGAGGCAGCAAAGCAAATGAAAAAAAGATTTCCATTTAACGACATAGATCAACAAGCGTTGAAATGCTTAAAAATGCTAGACCCCAAAGCAATTATCGACCCTGAAGTATAAAATAATATTCAGTCGATTGCTGATATGCTTTACTTTTTCCCGAATATTTATCCAGATAATGTGACAGAGCTGGACAGAGAATGGCGGATGCTAAGACATACAAATATAAATCTATAAAATATATAAATCTGCCATTTGAAAATGAAATTCCAGAAGTTTGTCAATACTAGAAACACATTTCTGAATTGAAAAATGGAGACGGTTCACAAAGATTCCCGATGTTGTGCGACATGGTAAAAAAACTCTTATGTTTGCCACATAGCAGCGCTGCCGTAGAAAGGCTTTTTTCAGCGGTAAACATTTTGAAAAGTAAACTGAGAAACAAAATGTCTACTACTACGATCAAAGGGATTTTACATACGAAATCCGAAGTAAAGGAATGTTACACATTTGATGCTAATGAAAATCATTCAAAAAAATTTAATCAAAGCATGTATTACTTTAACAAAAATAATGAGACAGAAAATATTGAGGATAGAACAATACATAAGAATGAATAATGTTTCCAATTTTGAGTACATACCTATTTTTAATAAATAATATAATTACCTATATAATTGTATTTTTTTCAAAATATGCTTTTTAAAAATTTGCGATAATTAAAGAAGTACTACTGGTAGTGCTGCAGTAGTTTCATTAACTATACATCTATTTAACTAATTCTATGTCCCATTTGAAAGGTTTTTGAGACAGTAGATTTAATGTTTTGAAAAGGTAAATTTACTGTTTTCTACTGCTTTTTTAAGATTGATCTGCTGTTTTTCTATTCACGGGGGTTGGCAACACTGTGCGTGAGCGTCTTTATTTGTTAATTGTTAGTAACTCGCTTTCTGCCTGTGACTACGCACACGTATTCTGCATTGTAACCTTACCTATCTTTGACCTACGCATCGTTATTGGACTTGTCTTAGATTGCCTACCTGTGACCTACGCTTTGTTATTGGACTTGTGTGATTGATTGCCTACCTGTGACCTACGCTGTGTGAACCGGACTTTGTTATCGTTACGGATTGGCTAGATAAACGGAAGATGGCTGCTGCGAGGAGAGAATACACCCAAAGGGAGTATGCAGAAATGCATTACCTTTATGGCTTCTGCGACGGCAATGCTCGGGCTGCTGCTAGAGAATATCGACAACGGTATCCTAACCGAGACCGTTTCCCAGACTTCAGGGTCTTTTTGCGCGTTGATAATGCGTACATGGAGGGAGTCTTACCCGGTACGCATGCTCCGAGAGCAGGTAGACCAGTGATACGATTTGACAATGAAGAGCGAATACTGCGAGAGTTAAGATTGGACCCCGGTATTAGCCAACGCCAAATATCACGAAATCTCGGGATCTCGCGTTCGGTGGTGCAGCGTATTATTAAAAGACAAGGATATCATGCCTACCACGTGAAAAGAGTTCAAGCTTTGATGCCAGCTGACTATGAACCAAGAGTGAGATTTTGTAGAGAGATGTTAAGACTACACAGAGAAGATACGCAGTTTTTCAATAAATGGTCGGATGAGTCGAGTTTTAGGAGAATGGGAATTTTTAACATTCATAATTTACACTATTACTCCAGAGTGAACCCACATATCACCAGAAATGATCGATTCCAGCATCAGTTTGGCATAAACATGTGGGCTGGTATCATTGACCAGAAGATGGTGCTACACGAAATGCCACCAAGGCTAAACGGTGCTGCGTATTTAAATTTATTAGAAAATAATTTGAACCCAATACTCAACGAAGCTGAAGTTCCGGAAGAAGTAAGGGAAGAAATGTGGCTGCAACAGGACGGTGCCCCGCCTCATTATGCTCGTGAAGTACGACAACACTTAAATGAGCGCTTCCCCAACCGGTGGATTGGTCGAGGCGGAGCTATTGCGTGGCCACCCCGGTCGCCCGACCTTAATCCATTAGATTTTTTTATTTGGGGCTATTTCAAAGAAATGGTATATCAAAGAGTGAACAACACTGAACAAGAATTACGACAAAAGCTCGAGACTGCAAAAGTACAAATCATGAATAACAGACGTGCCTTCAGACGATTACGTGCCAATTTTATTAGGCGGTGCAGACTATGCATAATAGTTAGAGGTAGAAATTTTGAACATTTAATGTAAAAAAAAGTATTTGATAAAATTATCAACTCATAATTCTTGTTCTTTTATTTCAATATGGTTTTTTAATTACCTACATAATTTTTATTTAAATTTTCCTTTCTAACAAATTTGCCCCTTGACATGAAAAAAACTCACATAAATCCAGAACTAAAAATCAAATAGTAAAGTGTTATACCTCATTTTAATCAGCATTAAATCAGCAAGTTTTTTTGATACAGGGTCACTTTTCTGTAGTACATTTTTTTCACAGGTTGTTCTAAAAGAAAGTAGTAATTTTTTGTAATCCTTCAAAATTGACAAGAAAAAATGAATTGCTTTTTAAATTTGGCACCCAGAGCTGCAATTCATTTTTTTTTTGTGATGATACATTATCTAGTCATAATACAGCACCTTTTGCTTTGTTGTTTTTTATCAACTTTTTTCTGTATTCGTTAAATTGTACAAAAATTGGTAGTTTATTTAAAAAAAACAAAAATGACCATAATTTTTTATGCAATTAAGTTATGACCATGCTGTAGAAAGATTTTTTATTGGAAATCACCTCATCTATCACCCTGATTCGTTTGATCCACGATAAATGGGACAGGCTGTATGTACCCAGAAATAAATGTTAACTTATCGTAACCTAACATAAACAATACCAGTCAACTTATTTCATACTTCGTCACCATCAGGATCCGTATAGAATCAGGCTCTACAATAGCACATAGCGTCTAAGAACTCTGTCGGAGCTTACTGATCCTTAAGTTT
>NJDD01003949.1:102451-125059 GCA_002245505.1 Calephelis nemesis
TCAATATTATTGGTAAAGAGTTCTATTTTCAAAATTTAAACTTATTTTTTTAATATAATGCTTTTAAGTTGCCAGTTCTAAAAACTTTCAGTTTGGCCCTCGTATACTTATAAAAATATCGCTGCCCAGGATAAGATATCTGCCAAGTTGGCAATTGTCTTGCCACCTATCACATTGTGGGACTTAGTGTCTTCGTCTAGTTGTGTGTGCCCTGGTTGTGCCTCTAGCTAGCTCTTCGGGGATATGGGCATGAAAATACTTTTCTATTCTACACATTTCAAAAAAATCTAAAAGATCTCTACCTGTATAAATAGTTATATAAATATGTTATAGTCAAATTAATTGGGACAGGTTATTGTGACAACTCTAATTCTCTGATTAATTTAATTACTTGAAGAATTTAAATATCAGCTTCAGCTTCGTTAATACCACAGATTCAGTAATAGTACTAAAGTACAGTAGAGAGAATAGTGCAGTTATTCACAAAAAGTAAAGGCTCATATTGAGCCGAATTAGTTAAGAAGTGTAGCTTAAATAATTATTACAATGTGACATCGGATATGGTTTTGATGTAAAACTCAGAAGTACTCCTGAATCTACCTACACAGTAGTGTAAAAATACATCCCCATACCCCCCAGCTATACTGTTATTCTAAAGGCAAGAGTTTTGTAGGTGTTTTGTTGAGATTCTTCTTTTAAAATCTTTTAGGTTTCTACACTCGTAAGAGTACAAGTGGATGTAAACCAATAGTTGTAGGATTATTTTAACCTTCCACTTTACAAATTTAAATAATAAAAAATTAAACTTGTGGTCTTTACACCCTACGTGGCGATTTGCATATCGTCGCTTATATTACAACACCACGAATATGCATTTTCGCTACTTTGTTTGTAGAGATTCCCAGTGTTTATGTCAAAAGTCGACAAATGACAACATTCGCGGTGATAAATTTTTTGAAAATACGGCCTCTTATTGGCCACCTTATTAGGATAATATTGATCAAAAAGAAGTAGATTTTATTTCTTTATTCAGTAAATAATAAGTGACAATATGTAAAATGTATGCGACGGGCCGAAGGTTGATGGTGATACCATTATCATAATTCTGGTTATGTCATATCTTCAATCATTTAAATCACTTTTAAAGAACTCACTAATAATTTATGCAAAAATTACTATTGTCTAAAGCTTCACCTGGGTAATAATAGTAATTATTCACTTTGCCTTCATAAACTTTCGATATTCCTGTTTTATCTTTTTGACAAAATACAAATTTTTGTTTCTAAGAATTATAACAAATTAATTTAATTGTTTAATAGCTAATGTAGCAGTTTTTTGATGAAGCAACCATATGTTATATGGTAACCATATGTCATATGTTATATGGTTGCTTCAACTGGGATAGTTTAACCATATAACATGATTTTGATCAATATAACTGGTACATTGTTTAAAAATAAACGGTTTTAACTTTATTGTATTAGTAGTAACAGTTTTTTCATAGTACTGTAGAACAATCTAGCAGGTGAGATTCCCTGATCCTGTATGAAAGACAGTAACTGCACAAAATGTAAATAGTCTATAATCTAAGACTAATATGTTTCTATGCATTTTTAATTGATAGTATCTATGTAAAAAAACAAACAGAGGCATCAACTGCATATATCGTCGGTCCGAGACGTTACTGGAACATCTCAAAAAAATTTGTTTTTTGTTAATTGTACCAATCGATGACATGACAAACAATCTTTGTAGATCATTAACGGAATATCTCAAATACGAATTCAGTTCTGAGCTAATTGACATAAACGGTTATAGCTCCGATCAGCACTTTTAGTTACGTATTAGGTTACATATTTCGAAATGTTCCTAAGTAGCCCTGTAATCAAGGATTTCACCAAGTACATTTCTAAATGTTCCAATAATTCTACGAAACTACTGACTGATATATTTGGAAATATGCCACTTTATTTCTTGACTAATCAATTTTGGAATGGAACATTTCAAAATATGCCACTACAACTTTATAAAGCATTTCGTTTAAAGAATTCCTTATTGGAACATTTCTAAATATTTCAGTAGCGTATTTAATTTGCAATAAATTTTATCGGTCATTAATGGAACATTTCATAAAATAGCTAATATTTTGAAAACCAGTCATCAAAAATAAATTCATTATAAATTAATTTGGAAGTAATGAAGTTCACTATAAACATACAAAAATTCAATATCAAGTTAGTTCAAATTTCTTTTTTATCACGAATTTATGACTTTTAAAAATCTTTATTATCTCATAGCTCGAAAGTGCAAATTTTGAAATGTTCCAATAACGTCTCGGACCGACGATATCTTTATTTATTAGTAATAAGATTGCTTTTGTATATCACAGCGCAATGACAGATTTGTGATTTCACAATAAAGAGTTATTGAATTGTATTAATGAGACAAAATACACTATTTTAACAATTATCTATACATAGTATAAAGCAAAGTCGCTTTCCGCGTCTGTCTGTATGTATGTATGCTTATATTTTTAAAACTACGCAACGGATTTTGATGCGGTTTTTTTTAATAGGTAGAGTGATTCAAGAGGAAGGTTTATATGTATATTAACATGCCTCATACATTAGAGACCACTGATAATTTCAAGATTTCTAATGCGATGTCGTAAATAAACGTATCTTTTTGCGCTTGCATTGCAAACGCTGGCTAAACTCTACGAGATAGATCAAAATAATGTACTAAGTATTGTTTACCCTAAAAAGGTCTACAAAAAAGTTCGCAATGGTATATGTTTATCTCTTAGGGATAACTTACAATAACCAATTTTTATCCTTTAATTTTTACGAAAAGTAATGGCTCATTTACGAAGCGATTTAAAGCAATACAACATCAATCCTTATCTAATTAAGTATCTTAAATAAGTTTTACATTTAATATAGAACAATATAGTCCTTTACAGTATGTAAATTAAACGAATAGTTTCGGAGATATTACAGGTTTAAAATATAGGGACATCGCGGTTGCGGCGGTACCGGCTGGCCGTGGTGCGTGCGCGACGAAGCACGCGCCCTTTTTCATAGGACTGTAATTTACAGCGATCGCACGCATTTATCGGAGCTCCCTAGCGAGGAAAATAACAAACTTAATAAAAACGTGCTTTTCAGCACGACATTTTTTTATCTTAAATGTATTTACGTTCGTAATTTAATAATCCACACTAATATTATAAAGTTTGTATGGGAAAGTAACTCTGTCTGTCTGTCTGGAACCTTTTCACGCCTAAACCACCCAACCGATTTTGATGAAATTTGGTATGTAGATAGTTAGCATTCATGAGAAGGACATAGGCATATTATTTTTTGGAAATTCAACCCCTAAATGGGTTAAAAGGGGTGGCCAAGTAAGTATGAGAAAAATATTAATTTTATTGCACATTTTTGCATGAAACTTTGAATTAATGCTTTTTAGTACAAATGATAAAACATGTATATCAGGATTTTTCGAAATTCACCCCCATGGGGGGTTAAAGGGGGTATCTAAGTTTCTATGGGAACTATTGAAATATTTTGCGTGACACTGAAATAATGCTCTGCAATACAAATAATGAGATACATATCTAAGCGTTTTTTGAAAATCAACCCCTATGAGGGTGAACGGGGGTGGCACAATTTGCTTAGGAAAAATATTTAACAGTAATTTATACCATAAGTCCATAACAATGAACCACGCACATCAGTTTATCATTAAAGAAAAACACACAAAGAAATTATGATATACATAGTAGCAAAATTGGTTAGAAATCCCTACTTCCCTACTAATAATATAAATGCGAAAGTAACTCTGTCTGTCTGTCTGTTACGTTTTCACGCTTAAACCAGTAAACCTCTTTGCGTAAAGTAAAAAAAAACCTTTAAAAGTAAACAGTAAAATTTTATTTTTATTTTTTTTGTTGGCCGGACCGAAAATAGAACCCAAGATCTCAAGAAGTAATTCCGAAGACGGACGGTTAGACCTCAGAGACGATACATATATTTCTAAAATTTAAAAAAAAATCTGTTAGAGGTTTCCATAACTTGCTATACAGTTTAATTTCACAGGATTTGCCGAAGTGCAGATAAAACTGTAAACACAATAACGTATTCCTACTATTTATCTGAGGTGAAATTAGAAAAGAGAAAGTGTATGTTCAGTTTTTACGGCAAAATTGCTGAATTGATTTTAATATTTACAAAAAAATAGATGAAACTTTGGATAGTGATATAGGCTACATTTTATCTTAAAATTTTAACGAACAGTGTTGAAGAGCTAAATATCAACTTAGTAGACTACGCGGGCGAAGCCGCGGGTAACAGCTAGTTATACTATATATTAAACTATAAACTCAAATAAATCTTGTCACCTGTTAAATGGCATTACTTGTATGAAAAAACAGTATTTTGATTGAAATGTAAATCATCAAAACAGGACCTTTCTTCAATTGACTATAAAAAAAGTTATTGCAAATTAAAATAAATAAACATCTTATCAGCATTTAATCTCAAAGAGACTTCACTGGAGGTTCTTAAGAATTTCACATTAAGATTGAACAATGTTTACAGGGAACTTTGCGAACTTCTATTGATATTTTGCAATTATATGTTACGATATTTTTCCCGTAAATTGATATCACTATCATTTATATAAATAATCACAAGAAGAAAACATTAAATGTTGACATATTAAATTTACTACTAAGAACTTCGTTGTTTTCGACGACTAAAGGATTTTGGGATGCGGTTAACAATGAAATTTTAAGTATGCAATAATAACAAATAAAATAATTTAATAACACTTACTTGTTATAAATCCGCGTGATAAACTTATTCTACAGTACACTAGAACACGTCATAACTTTATCAAACCCACACATTACATTACAATAGAAAATAAAACGCTGAGACCGATAAAATAAGATGGCTTTACGCCTAGGGCATAATTCTCTTCAACATGGCGTGATAATAAACTAAGCAAATGTTAAAATAATGATAAATATTATACTTAGCACATAAAAAGAAATGTTTTAACACGATTGATTAGTACTATTTTAATTCTAAATAAATTATTGAATTAAAAGAAAAAATTATCGCCATAAAACTTGTTTGACAATTCCTTCCATTGAGAATTGTCAATTGACGTAAAAGCAAAGACTAAAGATCAAAAGCTATAGACAATACAACAGCTAATACTAATATTTTAATAAAACATATTTAAACCTATTTTGCTGTTTATAAAATACAAAAGATGGTTTATAACATGATACATTAACTAAATAAGTGTAAATATGCACAAACAATAATTTGTAATATGTTCCGATTTTTAGTTGATCAAATATGAAATTATTTACAGATTAGCGCACAAGTAGGTTAACCATTTCATTTAAATACTTAGGCAAATAAATTTCAATAGCATACATATGATTAAAATAATATGTTACGATTAATTCTTGAATTAATTTATACAACATTTTTGTATAGTACACATTTTCATTCAATATTATACATTAAACAGTGATCCACGTGTATATTGGCGCTTAAAATAGTCTTGAGATTTTGCCAAGAACAGTCGTCGATTATTTTAATCAAGTAAACTAAAATGCGCGAAATAGTGCATTTGCAAGCTGGACAATGCGGCAATCAAATTGGATCAAAGGTACGTTGAAAATAATGTATTTTAAATGTATAAAATTGTGCCGTACATATATAAAAATAAGAATTCTATTTATAAACAGTTATATTTCTATGCGCCTGCAAACGAGATCGCGGTCCACGGACGATCGCTCAAACTGTTTATGCAAATTTTAATTGAAATGCAAAAATATCAGACAAAAACATTATATTACGAGCATGCAATAAAGAACATTATAACTAGAGCATAAGGCGTAAAATTATATTCACCTGCAAATTGTATATAAAAAACAATAAAAAAAAACATATTTTGTGTTGTTTGTAAAGGGAATAGGTAGGTACGACTAAAATAATGTTTACCTATTGTCTAATTTAGTGAAAGTAGATTTATGGTATGTCCTACTATATTTAAATTATTTTTAAGACGTTTAGACGAAGTTTGAAGCCCATAGTATACAGTAGGTAGATAGTAGATACTCGTACCTTTTCCTGTTAACGCTACACGACAGTGGTGAGCACTGACTGTGATGACAGGAATAAATTAATCAAAGCGAACTAGTCATCCATCTTATAAATTTTGTTACAGCATAACATTACCGTAATACTAATATTGCGTATTATAGTCTAGAGAACCGCATCATCGATCTATTAACACAGTTACATGGTCCAGTTTCTTTTATTTTATATGATAGTGAATAAGCATATCGCTCACACTGACTCTAGTTTACACCATCGTCTATAGGCAGAACATTGGTGATTCGTCACTTACTATGACCGAGATCTTGGAATGACGAAAAGAACCTGACAATGACGAACACTGACATTATAGGCCGGAACAAGTAAGGCAACTATACCAATTCGTACGAGGTGCTACATTATCGCCTTTCAACCTAAAATTTTAAAATATTACATTTAAGCTTAACTAACTAGCTGCCTGTTCCGGCTTCGCACGGGTGGTAATTTTTTGATCATAAATCGAGATGTAAGTTCGATAAAACTTCACACGGTGTGCACATTTGATTGAAATTGATTAAGTATTTTAGGAGTTCAGCGCGGACACACAATTAATAGGTATAAAAATTTGGTAATAAATTAAAAAAAATGGTTCTGTAATATTAAGTAGGTATATATCAAAAACCACTCAAGGGGCCACCTCGAATTCCTGAACTATCTTTTTAAAAAGAACCATGAAAATTGTTGGTTGGTTATTGTAACAAACATAAAAAATCACAAGATACATTCGATTAAAGAACCGATTTCTTGTTTGAAGTCGATCAAAAAAACAAACAAACACAATTCCGGATTTATGGTTTTACATATCTATATTTTATGTATGGTTTAAATATAAGCTGACAAATATTTCCAAACTACTTCCCAATTAATGGTAGGTAATAAATTAATCGTTTCTATAATGATTACAGTTCTGGGAGATAATATCGGACGAGCATGGGATAGATCCAACTGGCCGGTACAACGGGGACAGTGAGCTGCAGCTTGAGAGGATACAGGTGTACTACAACGAGGCGTCAGATGGTAAGGCTCTCTCCAGCAGGTTTGTGCTTACCAATCCATATTTCACTGTCTACCTTTGCTTTTGTCATCTCGATGAGTGATCTTTCTCTTCTCGGCTGTCTAATTTTAACAAGCTTCCGATCTGGCTACTCTTGAATCTCGATACAGGATCTCTCCTAACAGCAGTTTCAAATCATTTCTTTAAATGAAATTTAATTTATTTACGGAATATGTGAGTTAAGAAGTTTTTACAAAAATATTTAAGGATACTTATCGACATATTCTTCCACATTGTGGCGTGCTAATCTTCTGTCGTCTTCTTCTTCTATATGTCCCGTGTTGGTCCAGGCTCCTATACAGAATAGCCCGTCTGCCTTCCTGTGACAGGTAGCTCGTAAAAGGCGAACATAGGCTTACCGTAGCTAACACTGTGACATCTGACTAGGTGGTAGAGACTTACCACCGCGTCATCTATTACTGCTACCATAAAGTCAGCGCTTGCCGTTAAAGTGTTTCGGTTCGGATGTAAGGTAGCCGGTAAACTTACTTTTGCTTGAGACCTAACATCACGGCCTAAAGTTTGCAACGCACCATTACCACCTTCAGTGTCTCTAGGCGGCGTGAATTTCTTACTATCAGGAAATCCGTCTGCTTGTTTGCCTTCCATTATCATAAAAAAAATGTATAAAAATCAATTGCCATTCATTAATATCTCTAAAATTGAAGAATGAACCGCACTGAACCGATTTGGCAAATTTTGCTTTTGAATGATTTGTTCAAGTCCAGGGATGGTTTAAAAGATAAGATAGATAATAAAAAAAAACATTTTAATTTTTCCCATACGAGCTGAAACGGTGGAACGAAGTTCATCGGGAAAGCTAGTATTTAATTAATATTTATAGAAATTAATTATACACTTAGGTGTTTGAACTGTGGTGTTTCTCTTGAAGCTCATTCATGCAATATTGGAAATTTGAATCGAGTATGTCATGTACCTACTCTCAAACACAATACTAAAGAAAAAAAATTACTTTATAGTAAACAATGAATTATTCTATCGAATTCATTGAATTTATCTGTATTTCTATGTCAATAATCTGCTATTATTGTTCAAAACTACCTGAAATTACATATTCGATTGCAAATTCCGATTCGAATGATATCGAGTTTCAAGAGTAACCCTACATGTCATGTAAATCTAAATTGTATGTATAACAAAAGATTCGAACTAGAGTTAAGAAGTCCCTACTACCTGAAGCTATTTTATGCAACTTTACGAATGCACTTCTTATCGCGATAGCGTCAGTGCTAGTCACTCTCATGTAAGTAGTCATAGTAGTAGCTCATAAATATAAAATCGGGGCTTAGAATCCAAGTCTTAGTTATGCAACGCACTATTTAACACATTGAAATCTAACTAGGCGACTTTGATTTCTCACCATCATGAAACCTAGTTGACTTTCTGTACCTAATACTGTATATTTTTCGCAGTATTGGTCTCCTGTGTAGAATAAATCACCTGTCGTCCTGCCAAACAGCTCGTAATTAGCATCCGGGTCTCCTGTGTAAAATCAATCACCTGCCTTCCTGCCAGGCAACTCGTAACACCGCCTTTCCCACTCATGGTGCCATAATAACCGTGTCGTGTTCCGGTCCGAAGGGTAGAGTAGCCGGTAGACTTGCACAATTGGCCCAACATCTGGGCCACAGACAGCTATGCACCTAAACCATCTATGGTTTCTATAAGTACAGTCTAGATCCCATGGATATCTCTTAACAACAGAAGAGACGTGCGATAGTTCTCTATCTTATCTTTATATATATAATTCTTCTGTGAGTGTGTATGTCACTGAACTCCTTCTAGACGGCTGGACCGATGTTGATGAAAGTTTTTGCGCGTGTTCAAGGGAATTCCAGAATGGTTTAGATTCACAATTTGGTCTCCTGGAAAATGTTTTTTAATTAATTTTTAATAATACTAAGTCGTTGTTGATTTTGGAATGTTTCACATCGGATCCGAGAGACTGCGCTACTGCCGACGCATTAATGTCAAGCGATACGAAGTTTGCTGGGTCAGCTAGTTATATGTATATAAAAATAGAAACAATTTACTAGAAAAAAACGGTGCTATCTGCTAAGTAGCACGAGATGGCTCAGTCTATTCAGGTATAATAGGTAGGTATACAAATATCTGAAAAACACCTTATATTTGCAGGCAAACGATATGTTCCACGTGCTGTGCTGGTGGACCTGGAGCCAGGGACGATGGATGCCATCCGATCTTCTAGCTACGGCCAACTATTTAGACCGGACAACTATGTGTTCGGACAAAGTGGTGCAGGTGCTGTTATACTTAGTTAAAAATCTGACGTTTTCAAGGAGTCCAGCAAATTTGTATGGTATTTTAGAGGGAGGTTGAGCTAAATCTCACCTAATCTTCGGGAAGAAAAGGATCTCTGTGAATGTCACATTATTTTTCGAGATAATTAAGTTGTATAATTAAGAGAAATGGTATTAAGTTCTTCACCAAAATAAGTATTGCAATATTTTACGACACCACATTATTAACCGTCTTTGAAAAAAGTAAGTTATAGGTGTATTCGACTCCAATATTTTTTATGTATCTATTTATATGATTTCTTCAAAAATTGTGAACTGATTTCAAAAATTATTTTTTTCATTTTAAAGTGCACATTAACGAAGTACTTCTATTGCCACCAAACGTGAATCTGATTTTTTTTATTAGAAAATTGGAAAAACCGAATTTTTTTTTTGTTGCCCGGGTGGGGCAAGCAGCATGCATCTCATGCAGTCAAGTGCATGTGCAACACCTGAACCGCTAGACCACAGAGGCAACTCTGATACATAGAAATACTTAAATATATACCACAATAAATTGAATAAACGCTCAGACGAGGAAATTCAGACATTTAAAAGTTCATCACGCGAATGCCTGCCCCAGTCGGGAATCGAACCTGAGCCTCGCGGTTGGTCGATTTAGTCGTGTATGCTACTATTGCGATTTGCGTTTGAGTTCTACCTAAGTAGGTATGTAAATTGTTCATGTAGGAGAAATTAAAGTTTCAATTTTCTAAATAATAATTTATGTCTTATGTAAACTTTTACTCTTGTAGGTCAACTCTTGAAGCTCGATTCATGCAATATTAGAAATTGGGTTCGAGTTTGTCATTTTAGGTAGGAACTCTTAAACACAATACTAGCAAATTATTAACATTTCGGAAGCAGCAAACATTAATTTTTTTGTTGATTTTATTTGTAACTAAATAATAAGGGTCCATGTATGCTAAAATACGTCAGCAGTATAATGTGTTTTTTCATACAAAGCAATCATGGATATTGGTGAAAAAAATACACAAGATTAACATGAATATGCTTTATAGGACTAGTGTTTCCAAAACACGATTGATTCATTTCACTTTGCTCGATAGAAAAAATCAAAAGTTAACCTTTTTTGAAAGCAAAACCCAACTGTCTACTTCAATTATGAAAATATCGACGCCAGATTTAACATAAACATAGATAAGTACTATACCTAAAAGATAAGTGTTTCAGTTTTTATACTATTTTTCAAATTACTTTTATACTGCTTTTATCGTGTCAAAATAGTGATTTGTCGCTTAAGACGTTTACTTTAGAGCGCAATATTTCATACTAATCACGGAACGAGGGAGTGCGGTGATTGGCTCTTCTGGCTGACTAAGTATGGGGCCTTAATAATCCTCTAGTACTGTGTTTTAAGTACCTAAAATGACATATTATACGATTCCAATTTCCAATTCACATGACATTGAGCTTCAATACTTAACCCTACTGATACGTAAAGATAACGACTTTTTTTTTAAAGTTGGTGGTAATAGTTGAATTTTTTTTATTATAAAATCTATATTAGATGAGCTAGGCAGGTGTACAAGAATCGTGACACTTGGTAGGTACTCGATATTCTCTGCCTACCCTACCCTACCTGTACTGTTAGGGGCTTGGCGTATATTTAAATATGTAGTTTATGGAAGATGCCCCATCCTTATTACTAAACTTGGACTAGCTTAGGAGTAAAATTAAGTTAATCTTATTGTCTGTATCACATTGTAATAAAGACATAATCGGAACATAAATTACATACATACTTTCGAAATTTCGTTACTATCGGTTCTGTAGTTTCACAGTGAATACCGCTCAGAATACAGACAGTCGGACAGACAAAAAATCAGGAAATGTGTTCTGCTGGTAATTTTAGTCGCCTGCGCGGCGGCGTCAACCTATTTTGTAAAATATTTTCAAGAATTCATTCTTCTACAGTTTTATGGTGTTCAAGTATAGATTGAAATCTTTTTAAAGGCAATAATTGGGCGAAAGGACATTATACAGAGGGCGCAGAACTGGTGGATTCAGTTATGGATGTCGTCAGGAAAGAGGCTGAACCCTGTGACTGTTTACAAGGTGACCATACATATAATCATCAAACTAAAGTAACATCTAGACATAGACCATTTACACAGAACCTTGCATCACCAATAGTTTCAATAAACAGATTTATTTGTCTCTTATCGTTATTTCATTAAATTAAGGACAAGATGGACCCTAGCTTTAAATATTTTTATGCTATTGCATAGCTTCTATCGCAGGGCTTGAGCGTGGAGACCGAATCCAGAAATTCCGTAATGATAATAACCTTATACCCCCTACTCCGACCGACACAGCGGTGATACTTTTAAGCTATTGTTTAGTTTTGCCATCTATCGATGAATAGCAGAACTTTTAATGACTTTTTGATCACCCTTGTCTCTTTAGTTTAGCAACTCGCCTCTAGGTGGCATTGGTTCTATCGGCGTTACTGCGCATGCGTAAACCCCCTCTTCGCCCCGCAATCTAGTGACTCATGTCTGCTAATGCAATAGCTTTACCACGGCAGTCACCGAGTGCCACACGTCTTTTTTTTTGTAAAATTGATACTTCATTGCTTAAATAAATAATTTAATACCTAGTACTTTTAGTAGATAAATGATTATGAGATGAGTGGACTGATTTATGCAGTTTTCTCATCTAATGTCAAGTCAATCAGGCGTACAGTACTTGAGTTAAGGAGATCTTATACCTTTTTATTATACCGTTTAATCAATTTAGTCTAATGTACACTAAGGTTCAAATTGTCATTATTGCCTCTATTACAGTGCACTGTAAGTCAACTTAAACCTTGGATTACTTTATTTTACCTTTACCAATAAAACAGTACATAATAGATATCCCGAACTCAAATAAATGAGTTATATTTCCTTTACGGCAAAGACACATAAAATCCAGAGTAATGTTAAGTTCCACTGTTTCCAGGTTTCCAACTGACCCACTCCCTAGGTGGAGGTACAGGGTCTGGACTCGGGACGTTGCTGCTGAGCAAGTTACGAGAAGAGTATCCAGACAGGATCGTCAACACATTCAGTGTCGTGCCGAGTCCTAAGGTAAAACCACGTGACAACTACCACCAATGGAATTTCACCATGTGCCGACCCGACGGTTAAAGTGTAAATTCCACCACGATTGTCCTGACATAGCTCGTAGGCAGGGTGTTTTTATGATATTGGAAGGCAAACAAATAAGAGGATTTCCTGATGGTAACAAATTCACGTAACCTAGAGACACCAAAGGTGGTAATGGTGCATTGCCAACCTGAGGCTGGAATATTATGCCTCGAGCAAAAGCAAGTTTACCGGCTACCTTATTATCCGAATCGGAATACGTCAACGACAAGCACTGACGTTATGGCGGCAGGAATAGGAAAGGCGGTGGTACCAATCCGGGTGATAGGGTTTTGATGAAATGGTTACGATTTTGAGAGGGAGCTGGAATATGTTATACGAAAACGAGTTCAATGTATAATAAGTATCTTCACGCCTATATCCCTATAGTGGTAGACAGATGAACAACCAGAGGGTACCCACAAATCACTAGATATTAACTAAAATACCTACTTCGTCCCACAATGTGATAGATACTACTACTACCTACTTCTCTTACTAGTCTGTAATGCCAAACGTATCGCCAATCAGTCACCTATCCCATCCAACTGGGATTGGATATTTTTTTTCGAATTCGTTTTTTTTTTTGGAACTACCTAAATCTTAATGATTCTAGGATTATGTATAAGAGTACAAAAATTCCATTACAATTCCGAATATGGCATGAATCTAGTTTCGAGAGTAACCCTACAGAGCTGTCTCCCGCGAGACCGTAGGTACATCAACTTAGTGGGAGCAATTAATAAAAACAATTTATCTTCTAGGTCTCCGATACAGTGGTGGAGCCCTACAATGCGACACTGTCTGTCCATCAGCTAGTAGAGAATACCGACGAGACGTTCTGTATAGATAACGAGGCATTGTACGATATCTGCTTCAGAACACTGCGGTTATCTTCCCCCACATACGGCGACCTCAACCATTTGGTCTCTGTAAGTATAGTAACTAAGTATATGTATATAAAACAAAGGCGGGTTTGTTACGACATACACTTATAACTCGAGATCCGCTGGACCGATTTTCATGGTTTTTTATTCGTTGCATTTGTCTCTGCCTTGAATAGCAGAATACATCTTAAATACAATGAATAAATACATTATGATAGATAATTCATCTATATAAAAGAAAGACGTGTTACATAGTTTTACCGATTAGCTTAGAACTGGGAGACGGACATAGGGTACGTATTATCCCGTACAATATCAAAGAAATTAGGAAAAATAAAATTTTGTTTTTTCCCATACAAACTTAACGGGCAGGACGAAGTACGCTGGAACAGCTAGTTCATTGATAAACCAATGGTAGCTTGTTTTTAGGTATGAGATTTTTATCTCCCACCTTGGTTAACTATTTCTAATTTGATTTAAAAATTGTTTTAGTAAAAGAAATAATCAAATTAAAATAATTTAGGCACTTCGCACACGTTCAGATGAATAAGTGCCACTTTGTCTCGAGTAGTCTTCTCAAAGTGCTCAGCCCGAAACGTCATTACTTAAATGGGTTGGACTGTTCCCTACAACGCGAACGCCAGCAACGAGAGCTGTTTCCCGGAAGACTGAACTTCGATTTAGAGCTGCGTTCTGGTTACGGGGTGGAACAATTGGATCTTGACATCACAAAAATATTATTTTCCATATGCCAAGTTACTATAGGGTGGTTTCTTAGTAGCTTTGTTGGAGGAACTTGACATTCCGTTACAGTTGACAATGTCAGGAGTGACAACGTGTCTCCGGTTCCCGGGTCAGCTCAACGCGGACCTTCGGAAGCTAGCCGTCAACATGGTGCCCTTCCCGCGTCTACACTTTTTCATGCCAGGTGTGATATGATCAATGTCAACTCAGCGAAGTAGTTATACTAAAGTCAAATTTAAGGCTCGAGTGAACCTGTGGGTTTTGACTAGATTAAATATACTTAGAAAGAAAAACAATCTGACAGATTTCCAAAGATCTTAGCTAAACCGGGATCAAAATGTTATAACTCTTGTATACCTATACACACTTTTACCAACCAGCAGCTACCTTAAATATTCTTAATGCTCAAAGCCAGTAGGCTTCACTTAACGGAATATGACAAGCGAAACACTGTCTTTGAAGCAAAAACAATAAGAGTGGTAGACCCAACCCTAGCGAGTCAGTACAGGACTTAGTAGGTAGTCTGAATGAATGCGTCTGAATAGTATTTGTTCAATCCAGAAAAATTCAAAATCTAATCCTACAAGTATTGCGGTCTATAAGGAAATATGTTGCACATAGGGTCTAGTACCAATCTCCTAATATTCTCTAACTATTGCTATTCTGTTTTCCTTATATCACATTAATATTGCAGGATTTGCCCCGTTGACAGCACGCAACAGCGCAGGATACAGAGCTCTGACGGTGCCGGAATTGACCCAACAGGTAAAACTATTGACTAATACCAAAGATAATGTAATACCTATTTACTAATTGCCTGAATCGAAAAAAATACGACAAAGATCACTATTTCTTCTGTAGGGTAACACAGAGGTAAATCGACAGAATTAGTAAATCTTCATTAATTTTCTTCATCTAAAATAACCATGGAGTTCTAATGATATTTATGTGCAGATGTTCAGCCCCGTGAACATGATGGCGGCGTGCGACCCGCGGCACGGACGGTACCTGACGGTGGCCGCCATCTTCCGCGGCCGCATGTCCATGAAGGAGGTGGACGAGCAGATGCTCACCGTACAGGATAAGAACTCCAGGTCAGTACTGAATTGCCCGCCCGAACTACAGTATTTATTAAATTCCATCTATTTGTTTTCTTTTTGTGTACGGTAGAGGTGTAATCTGTGGTATAAATTGTTCGGAATTTTTAAAATTCGTAAAAATGTTTTGTGAACTCGTATGTGTCCAGGTTTTTTTTAAACATCAGAGCACAAATGCATGGCTCTCCTGGTAATAAGACACCAATCATGGCCTATTAGTTACAAAAGATGCATCGCTGTCCTCTGGCTGCGGTGTTAGGACAAACGTTTAAGTGTACCGGCTATCCCATTTCCGGATAATGCTATATACCTACTCATAGGAATAATTATGGCGATGGATCCGAAAAAGCTGCGGCACAACACTGCCGCCATTGATGTATGTTGTTGTTTATGACTCTTCTAACCTATGATTGCTTCTTACGAGCTGCAGATGCAGATGGTATATTTTACAAAGACAACCCGGACCAACACGGAAAACCAAAATAATATAGATGTAAATTACTAAAAATACCTTGCAAAACGTAATTAACGAAATTTATCTAAGTGTCTATTATGTAATTTGTTAGCTACTTCGTGGAATGGATTCCCAACAACGTAAAGGTAGCGGTATGTGACGTGCCTCCGCGCGGACTCAAGATGGCCGCCACGTTTGTGGGCAATTCAACAGCAATCCAGGAGATATTCAAGCGGATCTCTGAGCAGTTCACACTTATGTTCCGGAGAAAGGTAACCAGTCGCTTCAGTTGAAAGTATAATTGCAGTTTCTCGCGAAGAGCCATTATACAGATTTTCAAGCGTCACCCTACCGTCGGACCTGAATGTACTTATTTTTCAAAAATATATTTTTTAAGATAAGTATATTTTTTCTAAAAATCTTTAACGTACAGATGCAGGTTTTTATCATTTTGATTAAATAATATATTGAGAAAGGTAGGTAATATTTTGTTTGTTTGTATAGGCTTTCCTCCACTGGTACACGGGAGAAGGAATGGACGAGCTGGAGTTCACAGAAGCCGAGAGCAACATGAACGACTTGGTCTCTGAATACCAACAGTATGAGGTTCGAATGAATTACTAATTTTCGCGCATTGATCACCTGATCAATGGGCTCTTCCTTCTAATTGGACTAAGTTCCTGAATAAATAGACCAACTGGATTCATGATCACTCCACAACTCTCCCAAATGTACTTAGGCTAAGACACAGATGCAATGTTATGTTATATGACCTGAGGAAGCCACAATCTATTTCCATTTAGTCCTGTTGAAATATTTCTTTTTATTATATTGCATGGCAAACAAGCAGACGGATTTCCTGATGGTTAGAAATTCACGCCGCATCAAAACACCAAAGGCAACGCAACCAGTTGCCAACCTAAGGCAATGTTAGGCCTCGAGCAAAAAATAAATTTACCGGCTACCTTATCTTTCGAACCGGAACACGTCAACGGCAAGCGCTGGCGTTATGGCGGCGGAAGTACCAATCCGGCCGAGACGCCGCGAAACTCTACCACCAATTCAGATGTCACGATTTTAGTGAAGTCTATGCTCGCCATTTACGAGCTGCCTAGCAGGAAAGCAGATAGTCTATTCTGCAAAGGAGCCAGGGAACTACCTGATTCTCAATCAAAAAGTAAGAGACAAACACAAATTGAATAGGGCAATGACGCATCTAAAGTTATAGTGCTCTCCCGAATCGCAGCTAGGATGACTGAATTGGAGAGGAACATCAACAATCTCATTACTGGTTTTAGAGTACCTGCAGTAGGTAAAAACTATACATAGACAGTCGTCAGACAATCAAAATGTTTTTCTTGGTTTCCTCGCAGTTTCTTCCTTATCTTTTAAACCTTCCCTGGATTTGAACAAATAATTCAAGAGCAACATTAGCTAAATCTTTTGAGCCGTTCTTGAGTTAACGAGACTAACGAACAGCAATTGATTTTTATATATATAGATAGCTGAGTCTGCCTTATCAGGCATGCTCTTATTAATCAAATGTTTGAATTTTCAGGAAGTTGGGGTTGATGATGAGTTCGATGAACAAGAACAAGAAGAAGTGCCCGGAGAAGAGTTCACAGAAGAATAATTTTTTTTTCAGTGTTATAAAAAACTCCTAAATATTTCCCCCAAAATCAGTTAGTTGATTACAAACTGTTACATAATCATACATAATACAAACATAGTATTAGTGTTATTGTTTTAGCTGTGTTCTGATTTCTTTTTATTTAAATGTATATACAAGTGTACCGTTAGTACATACATTTAAATAAACATTATTCCAAAGATTGTATCATATTAGTGAATAGTTTGGAAGATCCAAAAATTGTGTATTTTTTATGTAATCATTTCGTATCAAGACCAATTTATTTCTAATAAAAAAACAAATATTTGTACAATATATGTAGCGTTGTGTTAAGCATATTATTTATTAATAATTTATTAAAGTTTTATAGCATTTTTGAATTTTATTACGAAAAGCAATATATAAGAGAACGAGAGTAACCGTTCTGGTCAAAGTCGCGGGGAGTGGCTGAATGCAATCGGCTGGTGAAAGCGACTTGTGGCGCTCTTTGTGGGAGGCCTATATCCAGCAGTGGACGTCCTCCGGCTGATGATAATGATTGTGATTATGATGAAGCAATATATTAATAATTATAATTATAGGGTAACATTAAAAGGACCATCCAAATTTTGAGAGACGATTGGGAAATAAACACTTATAATTTACAAAGTATTTATTAAATAAAAAATTTAAAAAAAAATGCAAATTGTAATTTTTATCCCAAGCAAAATACAAAATGCATGGTTATAAAGTAAACGCCGATCGCAACCGCATGCGCAGGTTGGTGACGTCGTGACTCGTACTAGAGAAATTTCTTATGAAGAGAAAAACTGGGAAAATTTTAAGGAAAATGGGAAAAACGGTAAAAATGGTAGCTGTTAGGGCCTGGTCACGACTTTCGGTCTAGAGCGGCAAGCGGGGAGCGAAAGCGTTGTACACGCCACGTAACCTTAGTAGCGATTAGCGGCAGCGGTAAAGGTGGACGTATTCAGAACATGGTCAACAGTCTCTTGTTACCTAAAATCCCATCTTTGTTTTGAAAACAGCACATTTTGGTATCTACGTTTTTATTTAAATAGCTGTTGATTGAAGGTAACTTATTGAATTCTGGAAAATATTGTTTTATTTCATTTTCATGGTTTGATATTCATATTGTTGGTCGATTCATAACTTCTGCAATAAAAGTCTCCGTGTTCATATTCGCCACAAAAATCGTCTAAAATATTTTATTCCACTGACGCTACCCACGCACCGCCATCTGTGCCATTTCACTCATTCACGTATACGTTTGTTCCCGCCGCTCCTCATACCTCGCGCCGCTGTAGCGATTTCGCTATAAGCGGCATTTCGTGGCGAGCTTTAAACATTTGTATGATTTTGATTTTCCCGCTAGCCGCGCCGCGCTAGGCTGCCGCTCACAGCAGCAAGGTCGTGAACATACGCTTAATGTCAAGCAAGTTCGCCAAGTTGGCTAGTAAATAATAGAATTACAACAATGGGTACATAGTATAGACCAGGGTCGATAATTTTTAAAACCAAATAAAATACTTAGTAGTAGGATGAAACCCATTAGAAAAGGAGGAGAATATGATCAAAATGAAAGGAAAAATAAATTACGGTCGATCCGTGTTCGGGAAGTGGGAGGGGGGGGGGTTTAAGGGTAAAAAATGGTTTATATTGATTTCCGGCAAAACTAAAAGTCCTATCGAAAAAAGTCACATGGCAAAGTTGTAGGTAATAAAAAGATCTAAAACTTTTGTCTTAACACTTTTTTCACATAACCTCAAAATTTATGTGAAAAATTCAAAAAACCATGTTTTTGGTTTTTAATTTTTATCTTTTACAAAAATTTCTTTTTTTTAACGAAATTTGGTGAAAACTTACCTTTTTATGTCCTAAATACACTGTAATTTATTTGATTAAAAATGTTTAATTTTTTCACCTAATTTTGAATGAATATCGGAAAAACACCCTAATTTTCAATCGAAAAGTCACCCGTCAAAATATCAGCTTTTTTCAAAAAGTTGGTATGTTTTCTGTTCGTTGAAATCTCTACTTTTCGGTGGTGAAAAAAAAATATATGTTACTATAGTAAAGACTTCACACTTCACAGAAAATGCAAAAAATCGAAAAAAACTCGAATTCGAATTTTTTTAATTAGCATAAATAATTTCATTTCAAAAATGTGATTGCTGCAATTTGTTTCAATTAAAAAGTTGATTTATTCAATGTTTATTACAATTACGTCATAGAAATCTCATTATATAAAAATATAGATGTAACTCGAACTATTAAATGTAGATACTTTATTATGGTTACGTCACGATTATTATTAATAATATTTATTATTGTTTTATTTGCCAAAAATGTTGTACTAACAGTTATGAATCATAAGATTAATGTGTTAAAAATATTGTAATGAATAACGTAATCATAATAAAGTATCTACATTTAATATTATATATATAGTATATTATAATTATTATTATTCTTATTCAGATTTGAAAAGTTTTTTTTTAAGTAAACTTGTCACAATTATCTTCAAGAAACTCAGCGTGCACGTGTATTTTTATAAACTATGTTGTATATTGTACTGTATTTCGAATATTGGTTAGGCTAACGGTTGTAACAGCTGCTACGAAATAGTAGGTATGTATGTAGTAAGACCCGAACTCGCCTAGCCCCTTCCCCACTTCTCCATGAAATACCTTTTGATGGGCTACTATTTTTCGTATGTCACTCAGGTATATAATTGTTCCTTAAATAGTTATAAATAGACATCTACGCATATAATTTAAAGAATATTCGACAACTTTCTCCAAATATTGTAAATGTCTTATTAAATATTAATTTTATTAACCTATTTGTTTTGTTTTTACCTATTCTTATTTGCAATTTTTTTATCAATGTAACATGTAATCTAATGTTTTTCGAGTAATTAAAGTGTTAATTTTGATAAATAGCTCAATTTTTTTTATAAAAATTTAAAAAAAAATTCGAATTCGAGTTTTTTCGATTTTTTGCATTTTCTGTGAAGTGTGAAGTCTTTACTATAGTAACATATATTTTTTTTTATCATCGAAAAGTAGAGATTTCAACGAACAGAAAACATACCAACTTTTTGAAAAAAGCTGATATTTTGACGGGTGACTTTTCGATTGAAAATTAGGGTGTTTTTTCGATATTAATTCAAAATAAGCTGAAAAAATAAACATTTTTAATCAAATAAATTACAGCGTATTTGGGACATAAAAAGGTAAGTTTTCACCAAATTTCGTTAAAAAAAAGAAACTTTTGTAAAAGATAAAAATAAAAAACCAAAAACTTGGTTTTTTGAAATTTTCACATAAATTTTAAGGTTATGTGAAAAAAGTGTTAAGACAAAAGTTTTAGATCTTTTTATTACCTACAACTTTGCCATGTGACTTTTTTCGATAGGACTTTTAGTTTTGCCGGAAATCAATATAAACCATTTTTTACCCTTAACCCCCCCCCCTCCCATTTCCCGAACTCGGATCGACCGTAATTTATTTTTCCTTTCATTTTGATCATATTCTCCTCCTTTTCTAATGGGTTTCATCCTACTACTATTTTATTTCACTTTTTATTATTTTTAAAAGCTTCTACCCTAGTCTAATAATGGGAAAGTACAGGATATATTTATTTTAATCTAAATAAAATCGTCGACTTGTTGCAAGAACTCATTAACTGCAAAAAGTCGCTAAATATGTTTTGTAATGCATGGATTCATTTTAACATATTCGACAGTGCAAAAACTCTCTAACTTCTAACTTAATTACTTTAGGCGTTAGGCAGCTTGCTATGAAATCCATAACTGCAACTTTGGGCAGTCAGATATTTACTGTTAAAATTACCGTTTATTTAACGAACATGTCACAAAATGACTTTTTGCAATAAGCAGACGATACTATAGACCAGGGATGGGCAATTTCTTTTGACCGCGGGCCGGTAAGTTAAAAAAATTTAGTGGCGGGCCAGTTAATTACAATTAATCTTGAGGCGGGGCGGTTTATTAAAACACCTAAAAATAGCAGTAAATATTACGATTATAAAACGTTGTATAAAAGGCATTTTTTTTATTTTACTATCGTTTATTAAAATAAAATATATTTATGAAGTCTTGATATATGAAATACGCAACATATATGTTTGAAGTATCTATTCAGTATCTCAATTTTTCAAATTTCAATAGCCTTTTAACATTTCGACCATTATTTTTTTTAAGGAGGTTCATATTTTTCTAAAAACACCCTCGGCTGGCCAGATTAAAACCTCTCAAGGGCCGGATCCGGCCCGCGGGCCGTATTTTGCCCACCACTGATATAGACGGACAAGTGTTTTTTTGTATATAAGCTACATTTTCAAATCTAATTCAAATCTAAACTGATAAACACATTTTAATGAATTTTAGCATACCGATAGATTAGACCTTAGAGAAGTTTAACATTGGTGCCGATTCGCTTGGTACAAACTAGTCTAAACTAACCTAAAATTAGATTTAGAGTTGTCAAATCACGTTTGGTATTCTGCTGTACACATCTAAACTAAAATTTTAGCTTGACAGATCTAAAACATTTTAGTTGTTCAATTTAGGTTTTTCGTATTCTGTTGTGCATGTTTTATGTCAAATTTCACTTAAAATTACAAATGTCATTTAAAATTTAGAGGGATTTTTTTAGAAGACGATTAAATTTAGTTTCCATACAAACTACTCTTGTTTTATTACAATTGATTGTTAGGGTAGCTGATGGTAGCCCTATGATTAAAAAAGAAAATTTTATATCAGCATTGTTGTAGATTCGTCTTAATAGTACAAACCTACGAAATTATAATTCCATAATTCTAACATTCAAATAACATGATTGCCTCCGTGATCTAGCGGTCCAAGTGTTGGATTTGACTTCAAGAGATTTCAGGTTCGATTCCTGGTTCGGGCAACAAAATAAAAAACCGTTTTTTTTCAATTTTCTAATAAAAAAAATGTATATCGGGATTGGATATGTGCTCGATTGGTGGTAAGCTAGCCACCTAAGTATCACATAGACTTGAAAATTTGGTACTGTGTTTGAACACTTTTAGTATCTAGT
>NJDD01003951.1:0-25192 GCA_002245505.1 Calephelis nemesis
ATTTTGGAGAAAACGGTCCTCTCTAGGGGTGGTCACCCGAATTCTGCCAGCATGCTGTTCCGCCACTTCCCCAGTATTACGATAACGTGACCAGAGCCTTGATATCACATTCTGGCTGGTGCCTAGGGTCTCCGCAACAACGTTTTGGATAGCGCCAGCTTCCAACATTCCTACCGCTCTTATCATCTCGTCTCTCGTCAGATGTCGACGTTGCATGGCACCAACAAGATGACACAAACAGTAAAAATTACCAAAACAATTATTGATAGAGTTAGTTAATTATGTTTTTTTAAACAAATCTCAACACAAAACTAGCACTGCTAACTGAATCAAATGCGTGTTCCCGCGCTTTCTTTTGTTTTCATATTTTTTTTTTTGTTCAATGTCAGTTTGAAAATGGAACAAGGAGGTTTAATTCCACATATAAACTTTTTCCTAATTCTGAGTAGTTTTTCTGAAAAACTAAGAAATGCAAATAATAATCTAATATCCCTAGACAGTGTTGATGTGTGTATTTAATAATTTATTATTTTTATAATATAGTATAATAATTTATTTTCGGTATGATTGGTTAAGTAGTTTCGGCGTAAATCGCAGTAGGGATACTGACAAACAGACAGACAGACAAAATTCTAAAAATGCTAAAAATGTGTTTGGCTCCACATTCTTATCGCCTGCATCAATTTTTTTAAATTTCTTTAATGTACGTACACGTAATTCAGTTTTCTTCAGACCAAATATAAGTAATGCCATGATCGACATGCGCCCTGGCTGCACGTTATCGACCATCCACGAGTGACGAGCCTGGTTCTTTAAAATTGTCTATACCCATTCCTAACATCATAACGCCAATGATCTCCAATGTAAGTAATCAGCTCTGCACCGGTTCAAATATTGAGATAACAATGTTTTTGTCAGAGCTGATGCTCATGTAAAAAAATTGCAGTTCCATTTGAATGTTTCGGACTGATCACTGTTATCTGTGACGAATGTCTAAGAGCTGTAATCTTGAACATCGACTGATATATGGTTTGTTTTGAGCGAACTATCGAACATGATTTCTATAGATAAGTTGAGCTCTGGTTCAACGGTTCTGTGATTCTGCGGTTAACGCGTTTTGGTAGAGTTACCCATGTCCAGATGGGTGAGTAAGGTAGCAGTAAACTTAGTTACGGAGTAAGACTTAAATTGTCAACGCACCGTGATCATTTTATGTGTTGATATTAGACGCATATTTCTATTATCTAGAAATTCCACTGCTAGTAATTGGTATCTTTATTGTTGTTAGTCTGCTAGATTTGTTTCTTTTTTTTGTAACCCCTGGCGAAACGGAGAGGTGTTATAAGTTTGACGTGTGTCTGTGTGTGTGTGTGTGTGTGTGTGTGTACGCGCACGTGTGTGCGTATGTGTATGTTTTTTGGCATTATAACTTCTAAAACGGATATTGGAAGAACGAATACGAAAACTAATGAATATTGCTTCTGGATAATACTCTATTACTATTGACAATTATTTCAATATCTTCTAAGCAAATCAATTTTGATCCTTATTTATAAAACACACCTCATATTTTCAGCTTTAATATTTAAATATTCCGTTATGTTGACATCTATACCTACAAATTAATAAAATTACTGTGTCTGCTTGTAATATTCAAATAACCGCTTTTGGCTACATGCATATGACTTTATATACGTCATATATTTTAAGTTTTGTCTGTTTATTCCGGGTAATTTCTTAAACGATAGCACCTTTGCACAAGACTTAAACTGGCCTGCCAGTTTAAGCTATTTTTAGTTTAGTTTTAGCTGATGTAATAATGAATAACGAGAAATTAAAAAAAGTCTAATAATTTCACGCGGACGAAGTCGCTGGCACAACTAGTTTTAATATAAACAAGTTAGTCCTGATTCATCCTCTTTTATGTACAAACACCCAAATAGCCTCCAATCTCATTTAACTGATAGCCTAAGAATCGATCACGTGATTACTAATTTCATCAGTAATTAAATTTAATCAATCGCTCCCTATTTTGAGGTCACGCCATTTAATTGGTCAGATTGTTTGTATTGCGACATCAAAACGAGAGCAAATGGAGACGTTATTTGATATAGGTATGTATCTACTATTGTGTAGCCTTGTGAGAGTTCGTGGAATCTTATTCTACTAGCCCCGAACTAGACCTATACTCTCCTGTCTGATTTAAGGCTTTTTTTAAATACTGGAAGCACAAACGGTTGGAGACGACAAGCTTCTTTTCCTTATAAAAGACATTCGGCTGAAGACACCTAAAATGATAATCCTGCGTTACTAACCTGATAACTGTTAAGGGCCACTTGCACGTTCCTGGGTTAAGTACTTAAAACTGAGTTACTGTCTATGATATAGGTATGTAAACTATGTACCTACTATTGTGTAGGCTTAGTTGCGAGTTCGCAGACTCCCTTCGTTAATCTACTTGCCCCGAACTAGACCTATACTATCCTGTCTGACCTAAGAATTTTTAATAATACTGGAAGAACCTACAAACAGTTGGAGACGACAAGTAGAGGGATTTCCTGATAATAAGACATTCAGCCGAAGACACCAAAAATGGTAATCCTGCGTTGCTAACTTGAAAACTGTTAAGTCTCATATTATAAAGTAAGTGTCTTCACACCCGTACCCACGAAAAGGTAGGCACATGTTTTACCTTAGTCACGGGGGCAACCACGATTAAAGGAAGAAAAAATTAAAAAAGAAGAAGAAATTAAAGAAAGAAAGCAATGTAATACGTGGCACAAGTTTTTATTACAAATTAGAATGACAACATTTTGTGTTGCTCGGCCCGAGAATCAAACTTTGCTTCGTATAGTCAACGCCAACAAAAGACCACTAGACCATAAAGTTAAATATGAGAAGTAAGTTAAGCGGCTAATCTACATGGTCTCAAAACCGAAACACAATAAAAGTAAACACTAAGGTTATGAAATAATAGGTAAGTGGGCACTAAGACAGACGGGTCGTTTTAATCATCTATAGACTATATGTCACTACTGATGTGTATGTAGTACGTGTGAAGTGTGAACAGAGCCTTATTAAAGAATCCAACAACACATCACTAAAAATGTGTCCGAGTATTTGTTAAAATAAAAATACTTTCACGGGTATTAAGATATGTATGATACGCCTATTGTTTTAAGAAGTATTTTAAGTGACGTTTTCTCCCCAATGAAATGTACTAATTAGTATAAAAGTAACGGCTTTTGATACATAATAGAACAATGATGAGAATGACGTACATGTATGTGAACTCAAATTTCCTTACGTATTATATATGTATAAAGTACCTACGTGATACCTACTATATACATACATGATATTATCTTTATATTATAATTTATATACGTAAAAATTTATCCCTATTTCTTGTGTTATGTGTATTGTGTTAGTTATCGGTAATAGAAGTTCCATAACAAGAGGTAAACTGTGAAAATTGCAAGGAAATTAGAAAAGAAGAAAGAAAATATATCTATTTACGGAATATGCGCGTTGAAGTTGTTACAAAATTATTTAAGCTTTCCAACATATTCTACCACATTGTGGAGTGCAAATATTTTAATATTTATAAAAGTAATTATTTGATTATATATGTGATTTAATGTTCATATAAAATAGTTTTATACTTTTATTACAAACAATTTTAAAATGTAAATAAATTTAACCTTGTCTACCGTAAACTACCACCGTTTCCAAACCTAGCCAGTCAGGAGAAGAAACGGCCACACAACATTTTGATTTTTTCCTTAAGATACTTTCCGTAGCTTTCAATGTCAAGCGATACGATATTTGCCAGGTCGGCGACAGGTATAAATATTATAATTATTTAAACGCAGTTAACCTGCAAAACACCGACATTATTTTCAATATTTTGTTGTATGTAGTAAAGAAATACAAATATACTTATAAAATATTAAATAGGTATTACTTAAAAAGAACTAAACCCTGCGAATCTTGACCTATCTTACAAAAAAGGACCATAAAATCCGTTTTAATTGGCAAAGTAATCGCTTAACAAGCACACAAAAAACATACCTACCTACAATCGAATTAAAATCTCCTTGTTTTTAATAAAAATAATTGGACGCTACATTGACCAAAACTTTATTATAACCCCGTCTAGCGTTGGAATCTTGTACCTTGCTCTAAACAAATTTTTGTAAAATGTTTTTGTAAAATGGCAAAGATCTTGCCACTAATCTAGACCGAAAATCAATTTCACAACTTATCTACCTACTCCCTGAACTCTATATCTACATCTACTCTGTAAATAACTATTTAAAAAAAACTATTATTGCTACATTGTGTATAGGATACAAAACCCAAAATGAGATACATTATATTTTTTGTCGGTTTGTCTGTTTATTTTTCACGCAAAAGTTCACGCTAATTTTCGCCAAAATAATATAGTAGGTAGTAGCGTAGGTCCAGGTCAACATTAAGAATACCCTTTACTGCTGCAAAGTCTTTCGTTCCCATCACTACTATACTGAAAGTAAATCAATTTCAACGTTTCCATTCAGACAAAATATACCTTATACTATACTTACATTGAAAATTCAAAGGTTGTAAAAATGTTATTTATACTAGCGGCATGCCACGGCTTAGCATTGGTATAAAATATATACATAGAAACCTTCCTCTTCAATCACTTTATCTATTAAAAAAACGGATCAAAATCCGCCGTGTAGTTTTACAGATTTAAGCATACAAAGGGACAGAGGAAGAGACTTTGTTTATACTATGTAGTGATACTGTAATTTTTCTCGTTTCATTACTCGTGAAAGATTTCTACAGTTTTTTCATTGTAAGGAGAAGGTTATTGTGAAAGGAAATAAATGAAGATTCGCATACTACAAAATTTAAGAAAAAACAGTAAAAAAGAAAAATTTTACAAATATCTTTATGATGAATCAACATCCTTTCTCTTAAACAAAACTTAACCCTGTAATTTTTCCTAACTCAAAAGGAGGAAGTTGGTATGTCTATTAAGCGACATACGGTCAAAATAATTAATGGTTCTTTTACCCAAAGATAGGTCATGTTTTAGAGATTGTCCAGTATTAATTTGATCAAAATCAGAAAATTATTTTTGAGTTAATTTTCACTACATACTTATTATAAAATAAAGTCACTTTTTGCTGTCCCTGTATTTTAATGCAGTTTTTAAAATAGATGGAGTTCAAGATAAAGGTTATACCATAGAAGTTTGTCAATCCGTGCGAAACTGAATTTGATTAAGCATATATTTTGTGTTAGACAACAATGGAGACGGTTATTGCAGCCTAAATTATTAGAATAATGTACTTAAGTATGATATGAAACATTTTTGTCAACACCGGAACAATACTGTTATTCGGCGATTTGTGTTTCCACACAGACAGGGAGGCGCTGACGTCAAGACAAGCGTCACAGTGATTGAACCAATTGACGTACAAACACAAGTGACCTCTCTCGTCATTGTACAATATTAAAACTATGGAAAATTCGCAGGTTTTCTACATAATTTTCTATTTTTAACGCAATAGATCTAAGTTATATATCAGACTAGCGGCCCTTCCCGGTTATGAAGTATACATATAAACCTTCCTCTTCAATCACTTTAACTATTAAAAAAACCGCATTAAAATCCGTTGCGTAGTTTTAGAGATTTAAGCATACAAAGGGACATAGGGACAGAGGAAGCGACTTTGTTTTATACTATGTAGTGATTAGATATTGATGGTGGTTTTCTTTACTAATTTTAAGTTATCTCAATCTTCTTTCTTTAATAGCAACAGAACAAGGCAGACAATACATAGGGAAGGAAATGGAAGCGCTAGACTTTGGCGTCGATATATAAAAATATATATCGCTGTCTTCTTCAAACGCAAATAATAGAAGAAGACAAAACACGCGCTGTCTGATTAGTTTGTACAAAATGACATTTTTATACACTTATAATATGCTATGTCTTAATAAAATTGAGTCATCATAAAAGTATTATCGCATTTGTAGTTACTTGTCTAAAAAAAGATAAGACAAAGGTTGCTACACCTAAAATAAGTTTAGATAATACGTCAGAATCGGCACCAACAGATTATTTTATATTATATAGTTAATTGCAATGCCACGGAATATTCAGCAATAAATCCTAAAGTATTTGTAATTGTCAAGAAAAAGTGTGTGATATCTACATAATAGTCTAGTCTCCTCGATTCTCATAATCATAGTTTTTCTTTGAAATTTTCCTTGTAATTACCATTTGCGTACCTACTAGACACATTTTTGTTTTATATGTGCTATCAGCGATCAAGAACACTGGTCTCCTGGTGGTCAAAGGCCTGGCCAATAGACACCGTAGAGGTTACAGGTGCGTCGCTATCTAGAACGCAGTAAGATAAGGCCCAGGCAAGTTTATGCACAGCACTATACTACCAGGATCTTGTTTGTAATGATATAATTAACACTAGCTGCTGCCCGCAACGTGACCTCGTGATCTCACAGGAACATTATTTCGGTATAAAAACTATCCTATGTGTTAATCCATGTTACCCTCCATGTGTGTATCAAATTTTATGAAATCGGTTCAGCAGTTTAGGCGTGAAGGAGTAACAAAAAAACAGACAAACTTTCGCATTTATAATATTAATAGGACATGCTCGCCTCAGACTAGCTGCCTGTTACAAACATTCAGAACTACTTAAAAACTTGTATTTAATGGAAATCATTTCGAAATCCTACTTAAAATGCCAAAATGTTGATAGTTGAAGTCGAAAAAACTGCCAGCACGTGATTTTTTAAATGTCTAAAGAAATACAATAAGATTGCTGAGAGCTAGAACAAGTCTGAAGTAGTACAATAGCACCTACTATTATTTATTCTCTGCTAATTAACCGATTTTAATGAACATAACAATCTTAACTCTTGATAATTGTGGTAATTCAGCTGAAAAATTAAACTTGTTTTCACCTTAGACATGTTTGTGCTATCTACAATGAAACACAAAAAGAAAAGTTATGGAACATTCTAGACATGACATTTTAATAAACGTTTTTCGAAAAAGAGATTTACAGTTAAAAAAAATATCAAGTTCAAACTAATCTGACAGCACTAGAAGTGTTTTGTGTCTTTCTTTAACTATCGTTGAAAAAAGGTCTAGTGATAAATTAAAATTAGTTTTTTAATGACATCGGAAGGCCAACACGCAGATTTCCTGACGGTAATAAATTCACACTGCCTTGAGACACAAAAGGTGGTAATTGTGTGTTGCCAACCTGAGGCCGGGTTGTTAAGTCTCGAGCAAAATAAAGTTTACCGGCTACCCTATGCTCCAAACCGGAACATGTCAACGTCAAGCACTGATGTTATGGCGGCAAGAACGGATAAGGAAGTGGTACCAAGCCGGGCGAATCTCTGGAAAATTCAACCGCCTAGTCAGATGTCACAGCGTTAGTGACGGTAATTCAATGCTCGCCTTTTATTAGCAGCCTGACAGCAAGGCAGGTGGTAGTTTCTATAATTCTTATCGTCGGTGCTTGGTGGAATTCTATTTTAGAAACCATTTATTCACTACACTTGTACTTTCCACAGTATAGTTATTTATTTTTTATATTAATTTAGTTAAGCGGTTTCACTATTTAAGCATCATCAGGGCTATAACAACTGACGTTTTGTGGAAAGTAATACCAATTAACAAAACATATATTATTGTATTGTAGTGTAGTGAATAAATAACTGTTTCTAAGGCATATTGTCTATTCTGCAGCAGCCCGGTTAAGTGAGTGTATAAAATTACCACCAAAGCAAAGTAATAAAGACAAGTAAAAGATATTTTTGATTGATTAAACGAAATTACCTAATCAAGTTCGACCTTAATATTTGTAAGTATGTTCATCGAAAGATTTAAAGATTGGCTTCGATATGGGAGATACTAATCTTTTACGTTTAAGAAAATATACTGATAATTATAAATTATCCAAAGAATACAATATTTTTGTCTGATTAATAAACTATAGTAATCTCAAGCCGTTATTAGATTATAGCAGTTGACCATTATTGTATAAAAAACACTGTAAATGTTTTCAATTATAAAATCTAATTACTGAAGCCAGATGCGGGACGCCAGTTTTATTTCATTTCACTTAGTGTCGTGCTAGATTTAAATCTACCAGTAGGGAGTTTTAATTCATAAGTCAGCGTTAGTTCTTTGATTGTAGGTGAGGCAGGTCACCTGTCAGTAGGTCAACAACCTCATATTATTGAACTGTTTTGTTGCGACTGGGGGTAACTGGGGGTTAAACACGTAGTAGTTAAGGGGCGACATACTTTTTTACTATAATTTCAAGCTTTTTCAGCTACTGTCAGTAAATTCTAAATAATAAATTAATATCCCTGGACAAGTTACACACACTGAATCTAACCCCAAAGTAAGCAAATTATATAATTGTGTTGTGGGTTTTAGTCAACGATACTAATACATAGAATTACTTAAATAGATACCAGAATAAATTTAATAAACACTTAGACCGGAAATGCAGACATTTAAATATTAATCACACAAATGCCCGCCCCCGCCGGGAATCGAACCCGAGCCTCGCTGTCCGTCGATGTAGTTAGGCATGTACGCTAGCCACTCGACCAACGAGGCGGTCAAATTCATCCATTCATTGACTCTACAGTATGTCTACGTATACGCTTGATAAACTCTAAATACGTATAAAAAAATACCCAAAAAATAAATTGACCGGCAATTTATTTTTTTAATATTTTTTTTACCAGTTACCAATTTAAATTACCAATTCTAAGGGTAAGCTTTTAGACTAGCTTCACTAAAATGCAACACAGCGAAAAATAGTCTTACTCGAACGCATAACCCAGAATCGCAGAGATGTGAGTCATACATTTGTATTCTTTCAATTGTTTATTCGTAGTACTCGTACACATGAACACATTTTCTGATAGTAGACAATATACACGAAGCCTATAAACACTAAAATGTATAAGCTCGGGCGTAAATATTCTGGCTAATATATCTTTCATAACGAATATCAATAGTGAGTGAGTGATAACGGTTGCTGTAATCGATGTGTATTGTACCACACAATTTCAGGCAAGTTCTCCCAAAAAATGACCACCTTGTCATGACCACGGTTAAAGGAGTCAGTTTTCAAGAGATAAAACCTGCTAAAGATAAAGATAAAATTGAAAACCAGCTTTGATATTCACCATTACCAAAAAGTATCTTCACGCCAGTACCCCAGAGGTACGCAGAGATGCAACCTATCTACGATCTACGATTAGCTGAAGGTACCCAGGTCTCACAATGTAAGGAATATGAGTTGGCAAAACATATTTATGAGAATTAATAACTTAAAGCTTAATAAATATTATTTTTCTGCTAACGTTTTCATAAAATACTACCAGCCCAGCTTCGTACAGATAGACGAACGTCTACGTTGTCATATATAAAACTTTCCTCCTGAATTCCTACATCTATTAAAAAACCGTCCACCAAAATTCCGTAGTTTTAAAGACCTAAGCATACATAGGGACAGACAGTGGAAAGCAACTTTGTTTCTTACTATGTAAATCAAATCAATCTATTTTAATCTTCTAGAAACCTTGGGATATCTTAATAGCTCACTTTCTACAAAATTAAATTAAATGGAGAAGAATTACTCAATTGATTTTATTTGTGAGACACATTATTTGTGTTGTGGTTTGGTAGTTTGCTGTTTGTTAAAATACATTTATTGGTGTTTAGGTTTAGGTAAGAAATACCGTTTGTTGTTGGCCCACCCATGATATGTACATCATACAGGAAATATGCCAAGTTTTTTTTTAAAAAAGGTATAAATATTTCCAAACCTCTTGTCATGAAAAGATTGATTAAAATAGATTCAATATTGTGAAGAGTATAGTCATTAGCTAGGTCGTTGGCTCACTAATGACTCTACTCTTCACTACATGGTAAATAATACACACTACATAGTAAAACTCTAATCAAAACCAAAATCATAATTCTACAATTTGTTAATAGTAATCAGATATGAGGTATCATATTCATAGTAATATTTCAATAAAACTGTGGTTTTGTTGTCAGTAAATATCTAATACCATTTTAGAAACTAGCAAATGTCTAATATTGTTTTAGAAACTCTTTCTTAACATCGGAACATTCATCTTACTTATCACCTTTCGTTCTCAATAAAAACAAAGACGCATTATATGCAAAGGTATCGCCAGATGTTCCCATACTTTCTTTTTTACAGAATTCATAAATAATAAATACAATACAGATGTAATAGACGCATAGTTAAGAAGCTTGTTTAAAACCGGATGTTCCCAGATTTACTATTTATTTTTACCTATATTAAACGTACATATACAACCTATATTAAACGTAAAATATGTTCAATTGTCCTCTGCAAGATGTATAGTTCTCCGGTAAATGAGGACTACACATAATGTAATAGGTCCATGTTAGTGCATATCTGTAGACTTGATTCCTCAGAAAGGTACAAATCCTGTCTGAGGCGAATTTTTTTTTCTTTCTTTAAAATTTATAATCAAAGTCGTAATTATGAACTTCACTGTCTATGAAGTTTCGCGTCCACCATTTGAGGCTTTGTAGGATTTTTAGGTTTCAAAATATGTTTACACTATTTGGTTGTAAGATAAAATGTCCATTCTGTAGTTTTTATCAATATATTCAAGTATTTTATCAATTTGTGTGTTGTAGAATGTCCATATTTTGAGAAATTTCAATAATTTTGATATAATGATTAGTTTTGAAGTAAGTAACATAGTTTTTAATGCTTTTATCGGGGCTGACCACGAAAAGATATTAAAAGAATTATATTTAAAAAAAGTTATTTTGACTGAAGGATTAAAAATAGCTATTCATGATACTTTATGTTTATCTGTATTTGATGAAGTTATAAGTATGACGCACGTCATTGAAATACAAGGTAAAAATATAATAAATTTTTTACTAGTTTTTACAAGAAATATTGAGGCAAATTGGCGTGCGACAATAAAATAATGTCTTAATTTAAATATGTGTTTGTATAATTTGAATTCATTTCCATTGTATGTACTCGTACATACATCAGGTATGAGCAACCTTTGGAAAATTTCGGGTCATTGACGCTAAAAAAAGGACAACCCTAAATAATATTTAATAAGCGTCTTTAAAATAATAATAAACTGCATATACAGATATAACTAAGAGATTATTAATTTGTTATCGTACCTTAAAACTTAACCCTCGACCAGGAAAATTACCTAATTATTAGTGAAACGCGTGAGTTTCAATTTATTTTCAACGGGAGATGTCTCTTAATTTCTTCACTTCACCAAGAAAGCACAAATGTAAAATATAGAGCATATAAAAGGAATCCGACTGATAAAAGAAATATAACAGTAGTGTCTTATAAATTACTTACTAATAGAACTACTAGGAAACTTGGTTAGAAAAACTTGTTTACTTCAAGTGACCTAACCGGCCCAAAGACACCAATTACACGAAAAAAATAGATTCCACGAGGTAAAGCGTTTATGTCTCCGCTCTATATTTTTGCTGATGCTGATCAAGCGGAAACCTAGTAATTGATTCATTTAACGTAGGCGTAGCGCTCGTACACAGTATCTATCGAAATTTACATGTGTCGGACGCTCCAAATAAATGTCCAATTTTTTAACTTTGTGTTTTTTGTCAAATTGCAAAATGGACATGATTTTGTTTTTTTTTAACTTAGATTTGTAAATTACAAGAGTAATAAAATCGCTATTATTACAATCCCTGAAACATATCAAAATGATAGGGAAAATGCAACAAGAAAAATGTGGCTAACATCTGCATTCTGCAAACTACATCAGTGATTTTCAAAATCATCAAAATCGTAACAAGTTTTAATACTGAAATAATATTTAAGCAATATTGATTTTATGTCATCTATTATTCTGATAAAAGTCAATGTAATGAAATAATTTCATGTAAGATATTGAAAAACTCTAGTACAAAGGCAAAGGTTAAGAACATGTCAGCCGAAATATTATGTATGCTTGTGCAGAGATAATAAACATAATATATGTGCATATTAAACAGCTATTAGTTTTAATAGCCTGTAAAATAGTCTCGTTCGTACCTATACAACACAGCTGTTTGCGTCAGTACTTATCTCTTTGTGACTTTGGTAACAAGACAATTTTATACATGTAATTAGTTGGCACACCTGCCGATTGCATATTATAGCTTTATTATGACTTATGATTATCCTCATCATGGTTCCAACAGAGCAACCGTTTTCGGATTTAATTAGACCGACTTAGCAATAACTAAACACATTAACGATTTGGCAATCGTTACTCTCTGCCTACCAAGTAAAAGACTTGACTCGGAGATATGTATGTATGTATGTAAACACAACAAAGTTTATCGATTACTCAATTACTCTGTAGAAGATATCAATCATATGTGGAAGTGGTCAATCAATTCCCTTATATTTAATAATAATTTTAATTGTGTAAGTAAAGTAAAGCATCTTCAAGCCCATATTTTCGAAGAGCTAGACCGAGGCACAACCAGGACACCTACGTCCTACAATGTGATAGGTAGAAAGCCCATCACCAACCGGGCACATATCCAATCCCGGGCAACGATATTTTTATTAGAAAATTGAAAATATTCATTTTCTAATTTTTTTACTGCCCGACACGTGAATTAAACGCGGATCCTCAAGAAGTCGAGCCCGGTGCCTGTCTGCTAGACCACAGAGGTGATTTTAATTGTAATTTGTATATTTTCACTTTTTGTTACATATATAAAACACAATATACCTACATAATTACAGATATTTACACAACAATAAAAAATAAACTACATAATAATTTAATTAAATGTGAACAATATTAATAATTTAAAGAAACATTAATGTTTAAAATTATGCTTATTTGAAATGTTATTAATATGTACTTAATGTTTTTAATTAAATAACATTTATAATAAATTATTTAAAATAAATTATTTAAAATAAATTAAAATTAATATTATTTAATTTTTTTTTATAACATTGGAGGGCAAACAAGCAGACGGATTTCCTGACAGTAAGAAATTCCCGCCGCCTAGAGACACCAAAGGTAATAATGGTGCGTTGCCAACCAGAAGCCGGGGTGTTAGGGCTCGAGCAAAAGTAAGTTTACCGGCTACCTTACCCTCCGAACCGGAACACGTCATGACGTTATGGCAGTAGGAATATGTAAGGCGGTGGTACCAATCCGAGTGAGTCGTTGCGAAACTCTACCACCTAGTCAGATGTCACGGTGTTAGTGACTGCAAGCCTATGCTCGCCTTTTACAAGCTGCCTGGCACAGGAAGGCAGATGGTCTATTCTACAAAGAAGCCCGGACCAACACGGGGATGTTGTAGGATTTTGCAGTAATGGGTTGGTTAAAATATTTTTTATTATAATATGCAGATGCTGCCCGCGGCTATATCCACGTATTTCAAAGTATTAAGCCTTTAACCCGTTTATACATCGAGATAAAAGGGACTTTGTATGTCATTATCCATCTTCCTATCACCACGAAATCACGTATGTAAAAAAAACACGATGATTTAGGGCTGCAAGCAAAAATACTCGGCTGAAAAAACCTAAACTCAGAAAAACTGCATAAAAGCGACTTTGGTTTCAATAAGTAAATCATGCATGTAAACTCTGTGGTCTAGCGGTCCAGGTGTTGGACTTAGCCGCATGATGTCCCAGGATCGATTCCCGGCTTGGTGAAACAAAAAGAAAATTTGGTTTTTCCAATTTTCTAACAAAAAAACGATTGCTCGGGATTGGATATGTGCCCGATGAGCGATAGACTTGCCACCTAACACATTGTGGGACTTAGTGTCGTCGGCTAGTCATGGATGCCCTGGTTGTACTTCTGCCCTTACCCCCGAAGACCTCTTCGGGTATATGGGCGTGAAGATACTTTTTTTATATATGTAAACAAAAATAAGAAAGTATTTTCCGTGATTTCTCTGTGATTCCATTATCAGATCTAGATTGAGGACATTCCGAGACGATCCCATTGTGGCAATGAGATCCTCTCCGAATTATGCTCTTTCAATTAAAGAGATAATTTTTGAAACCGGTTCAGGAATTACTAAAAAACCGATTGAAAACTAGTTTAAATGGCTGAGAATTTTTAATTGAAACTTGAAATATTAACAAAATTGGAAATTTATTTTTATCTTATGATAGCTAATAAGCAGGTGGCTCTTCTGATAGAAGATAACAATCAACTGTCGAAACTATAGATCTTATTGGTGCGTCGCTATCGTTTGGCTGAAATCTTATATCTTATGCCACGCATGCAAGCTGCAAGTCTACCTACCAACTACTCTACCCTCCAGCTCAAAACAGGGCAATGGCGAGCTGATACTCTATGGCGGAACAGGCAAGCCGACGGTACTAATCAGGACAAACTGCTACACATTACACGATGACCTAGTTTCATTTAACAAAGAAAAATTAAAAAATTTAAATTCTATTATATCTATAGAAGTATACAAGTCCTATTGACGCTTAGAAGTTTCAGTTAAAAGTATGTAAAAGCATAGGTGGGGCTATTAAAGCACGCCGTTCAAAGGTACAAGTTTTAACCCCCCAGCTGAATTCACTGGGATCAACAAGTCCAGACGACGATCAATATTACAGAGGGAACGAGACGGCCTAGGAGTGAGAGGGGCAGCTATATTACTCCCTCAAACCTAGACAGGCTTGAAATTACGAGGTAGTATTTTTAAATACGAAATACTATGCAGAGTACACTGTCATACATTGTACGGGAGCCCTATTATAAAAGTACAATAATTACAACTGAAAGTTATATAATTAGTATTGAAAAGCAAATAAGATGAGTACATGATAAAACTTTTAAGATGCTGCTGGAGAATTGCCGATTTTAATTGTTACGGAATTCTGTTTTGAAAATTAACCGAACGCCGCAAATTCATACAATTTTATGGACCTCCCATATACTTACGTTAGTAGTTTTTCGTGAATTAGTTCACCCTAATATAATAAAAAGTATCTTCACACCCATATCCCCAAAGAGGTAGGCAGAGGCTCAACCAGGGCACGCACAACTAACCGAAGACACTGTCCACTAAGTGAATTTGCTATGAGCTTTCTTTTCGATTTTTTGAAACTGTATTCTGAATTAGTCTCTTGCGAAAGGAGCGTCCAAACCGGAAACAAAGAGCATTGGTAAAATTGGGTAAAGTTGTACCTAATGTATGTATATCTAATCTAATTAACTGACCAGGGTATAGCAATACATTTCCGAAAGAAAACACCGAAAATAAAAGCAAATGTTTGATATTCATTCTTATTATAATTTATTGCGTGTTTTGAAGTAATCTCTACTAAATTCTCGTAGACTATGCTTAACGCTACGTTTAAGCTAAAAAAAATTACGGTTAGGCTAATAATATACCGTAGATAGGCAAACCATCGGATTTTTTAACTTATGCCTATCATTCATTAAACAAAAGGTTCTAATTTAACTGACAGTTTCGTTGTTGTAAGTGCCGGGCTCCATAGAAGAAAACCTAATATAGATAGAGAATAATGCTTTCTTACCAAGTAGTTTGTAAGAAGCAGGTGCCTGCCGGTTTATTTGTGACTATCACCGTGACCGTAATTAGGTTGTAAAGGTACAATCATTCGAATGTATACCTCTACTGACTCATTCCTACCAGTGCTCGCCTCTGTCACTTTAGTCCTGGAAGGTAGCCGAATTAACCCATGCAAGAGGCCCCACAACCCTTAAGTTAAGACGGCAACATTATCGTTTTTAGTGCCTATAGTTGACTTGTATTTCTGACCATCATATTAATTATTCCTGCCGCCATAAGATTAGTGATCGCAATTTTTGTTTTTCTTGTGAGTGGGTATTGTAGCCGGTAGACTTGCACACTTGGTCTAAAATCCTGACCTACGCACCAATTACGCATTTATATACATTTTAATAGGAGTCTGTTTTACCGTCGGGTAGCTCACTTGATCTCTATTTTACGACATAGCCAAATTGTTAGTTATTCAAGCAAAAAAAATTGTTTCATCAAAATCGGTTTAGTCATATGAAGGTAGCAAATGCAAAGAAGACATTCCAGAAACCACTCGTAAATTTATTTAACACAAGGACTATGTAAATTTAACATTTTTAAATAAGCCGGCTGTGCAGAATGGTGTCGAGTGGTCATCATTACCATACTGTGAATATGCGAGTTCTGAGATAAAACCCTCTTAAAACGAAATTAATTTAATAATTTTATGTGCAATATTGTTCCCTTTACTGTTTTAAGGGTTATTTCTAAACCCCGACAGAATAAGAGGTGTTTTATAAGTTTAAATAGCGGCCCGCCCCGGCTTCGCACGGGTTCAAAATATTCATATAAAACTTCCTCTTCAATCACTGTATCTAAAAAAAACGAATCAAAATCCGTTGCGTAGTTTTAAAAATTTAAGCATACAAAGAGACATAGGGACAGAGGAAGCAACTTTGTTTTATACTATGAAGCGTATGTGTGTATGGCTATATGTTGTATTATAACATTAACTTTAGACCGAATAGACCCATTTCGATTCGGATTTTTTATTTAAAATCTGACGTGTTCGAGATGATTGCTAGTTAAATGACATGTAGTTTTTCAGGGGCAACAGTTTTTTTTATTCTGGTGTTTTATTTATCTAGTAATAGCAGTTTCTTCGCCTGCGTAACTTGGCTTCTATTGCACCGATTTTGATGAAACAAAGCCTATGTCACTCAGAGATAATGTAGCATTCTAACGGTGAAAGAATTTTTGAAATAGGTTCAGTGATTTCGGAGCCTATTCATTTCAAACCAACAAACAAAATCTTTATATGTTAGTATAGATATAGAAGTAGCGATATCGGCGACTTTGCCTGAAAAAGTTTGACTATAAAATTATTAAGCTCTTCCCCCTTGCGATTTAAAGATAGTCAACGTGTAATAAACACACATTGTTCAAAAAGTCACGTTTTGATAAAATTTAGATGAGATCTTTTCATATAGATTTTTATATAAATCTACCTAAGAAACACCAATCTGTACATACAAAAGTGAATCACCATTTCTCGTTGGTCATCGCATCACGAACAGATGGACAAATTTTGTTAATTCTTTTCTTGTGCCACCAGTTTAAGAAGAAGGTTCTTATGAAAAGAGAAACTGGATGATTAATGCTTTAATTTCTACAAACTGTTAGTAGCTGTAATGTCGAGCGATATGAAGTTCGACCAGTTTCTAACGAACCGTTGCAACTAACTAGTTTTGAATTTAAAAAGGAGGAATTCCTCGCAATAGAATACATTAAAACCTCCTTTTTTGATTTGGTTAAGCAAACTGCACGAAATGAATAGGAAGAAAGATGTACGTGTACTGTTATCTTTCCTGATAAAAGAAAATGTTTTTCAGTTTTTATCTTGTTTATCTGTGACAGTGAACTCTTGAACAGAAGTGTAAAGAACACTAATTTCCCAAGTACACTTGTGCTTCTAAATTCACTTAGAGTTAAGAGTTCTTTAGTTAGGTCAAAGACAATCTAATCTCTGGACAGGTATACTTCAAATCAGAAAAGAGGAGAGATCCATCCATAGAAAAGTAATTAAAAAATAATTGGTAATTATAAAAAAAACTCTTACGAGACTATTTAAAACTAGAAAAGTTCAATGACGTAAAAACTAAAATGTAATAATTTACTTTTTTTTATAAGACTTCAGTTACTAAGTATGAAGATACTTAGGTTTATGTATTGTACGCTGTAGTTGTATTAAGTTGACACCAAATCCCTACTAATATTATAAATGCGAAAGTAACTCTGTCTGTCTGTTACGCTTTCACACCTAAACCAGTCAACCGATTTTGATGAAATTTGGTACAGAGATAGAATATACCCTGAGAAACAACATAGGGTATATTTATTACAAAAACTGCTTAACCGATTTTCATGAAATTTGGCATACACATAGAGGGTAGCTTGGATTAACATATAGGATAGTTTTTATCCCGAAAAATGTTTTTCTGTGGAACCATTAACCACGCGGGCAACGCCGTGGACAACAGCTAGTAAAGGTTAAAGAAAAACGTGACGACGACGCGCAGCGGCTGCGTCAGAAACGCAATGCCACACTTGAGCGTACTTTATTCTTGTAATGTTAATGTTTATCGTTGACGATTTTCCATTTCTTTTATTCAGTTCATCTTCATTCATTGATTATTTGGAACTTGAGACTTCATGTTTTTGTAATCAGAAAATACGTCTGCTTGTTTGTCTTGCAATTCAATTGAAGTAATACTATTCTCACTCATATTGGTATTTATCGCTTGTCCTATACCTGTCACAATAACTCCTCTTTATAGGACATTCACTAAATTTGCGGAAACTATCTTGTCTTCAAATAGCATAATTTTATACATACCTACATGTAAAACAAACATGTATACATACATATATGCAAAAGAAGCTGAGCGTCATTGTAAGAAATGAAAAGCTATACTTAAAAACTCAACATTCTCTGCCTCACTTGTAAAATAATAAACATGAAGACACGTATGTATACGGAATTATCTAAGAGACATTTTAGTGGTGCGAGTATACCTCTCTAAAGTGGGTCGTCGGCCGAATACCAAAGATCTCGTCGAGAATGATTCACTAGCTGCGTTTAAAATGGACTGCTGCCTTTTCAATAACAATTTAGATTTAGTTATTACCAACTGGGTTACTTAATAATTCATATTATACATATACGTATATTATACATATACGTAATTCATATTATACATATGCATACAAGACGCTGTTACTACGCTCGAGTATAAATAATTACTAGAGTAATATTTACAGATTAATACCGCTGCCTTACATATTTTTTTATGATATTGGAAAGCAAAAAAGCAGACGGATTTCCTGATGGTAAGAAATTCACGTCGCCTAGAGACTAAGGTGGTAATAGTGCGTTGCCTACCTGAGGTCGGGATGTTAGGCCTTGAGCAAAAGTAAGTTTACCGGCTACCTTTCCCTCCAAACCAAACAAGTTCCAAAAAAAATTCAACGTTTCTGATAAAGTTATTTACTGTTTATTATTAACAAAATGTAACAAAGCTAGGATTGTGATCGAACTGTGGTAGTATACAAACGTGTTCCCATAGTCCCAGCGTAAAGCAAGAGGAGGAAGCAAGAAAAAAAAAAAAAAAAGGATTGTGATCGAGAGTATTTAAAATGACATATCCGATTACAATTTCCAATTTACATGCAAACGAGATTCAAAAGTAACCAGGACTGATCGCGACATGACATACATGAGACGATAAGGAAGTGGTATTAGCATCACTTTTTGTACTATTCATCATTAAATTATAACATGTAAGATCGTGATGTCGGTAATGACTCCTAGTCGCGAGGAAGTAAAGCTGAATGATTGCGCTAAAATAACATAAACGTCCTCGGCCTTGCCGATCTACGTGCCAGTGGCGAGTCTTTAGCACCTTCTAATGCGATATCTACGAACCGTATCTGAATGGCCTTTTGGTCCGATCATAAAAAATGACAATGTTTATTGTTATAGCATGGTAAAAGGATTCTAGACGGTACAATCATTGGTTGTAAACATTTGTTTGCATCCTTCTGGATCATTGATTTCATGCAATTTTAATAATAATCGGAAAATGGAAACATTTTTTTTCAGGGTTGTCTTTATAAGAAGGCGTGTTTACAACTGTCTAAAACGGCTTTTAAAATAAAAGGCAGTATAAGTTTCTTATGATAGCCGGTTTAACACATTAAAAAATGTCATGAGTGAATGTCAATTGATTGTTGAAAAAAATATAACCTTTGTGGTCTAGCGTTTCGGCGTCGGACTTGACTTCTTGAGGTCCCGGGTTCGATCCCCGGATTTTGAAAATGTATATTTTCAATTTTCCAATAAAATTAACGTTGTCCGGGATTGGATACGAGTATGTGCCCGGTTGGTGATAGGCTTGCCACCTATCACATTTTGGGACTTAGTGTCTTCGGCTAGTCGTGGGTGCACTGGTTGTACTTCTACTTACTTATTCGGGGATATGAGCGTGAAGATACTTATAACTAAATGCGAGTCGAATTTATGATATTTTGTAATTATGACAACGGCAATTAATAGTTCATTAAAAGGTTTTAATGAAACGAAAATATAACTGTTAAGATTTATATTATATTAGGAAATACAAAACTCAAACTGGCCATCGTAGCTTGTCTTATAGTATAATGATAAGATATGCACGTCGCCTTTGACACTATAGATGCTAATAAGGCTAGGATTATAAGTGTATCCTTTAAAACGGAAGGCATAAATAAATCCGGAGTCCTCCTTTCTCTCAATTCAGAAAAAACTCTTTTACTTAGTCTAATTACACTATATGAATATTAGACCACTAGCGAACGATTTGATCATAACATACACCATAATTTATGGGAATCATGTAGATGGGTCGTCTGTTAATGTTATCCATCACATAATACATCTGCATAATAAAAGTTGTCCCGTCGCGGCTCCCCAAACCCAGGTTTTTTGAGCTGCTTGGCAAAGTCTTCTTTCTGGGATATACTCAATCAAAATGTAGTAGAAATTTAAGCGATACTTATAATACTGTACACCTCTGAGGTGAATATCAATCTTATATTTTATTAAAAATCGCAACGAAAAAGCTCGGATAAAGAAAATTTCACTTCATTAATGATGTTCGTTAATGACCGTACTCAATTCTTTACCTTTAATTAACCGACAGATGTATGTAATGTATATAGAAAACAATCTGTGAAAATAATCTTTTACCATAAGTGCTTGTAGAGAGCATCTGCAAAATATTTCGAGGAACATTACTATCAATCAACTGTTCGCAGTTCAGCATGGACTGAGGTCGAATGTGCGTTGCCGCGTCCAGAAATACCACGGCATCGACCTTGTCTTCAAATGCATACAATGTTTTTATTTTTTAATCGTTTTTCAACATGAACTAGTGACGTCAAGGTGATGGCCAGTGCTTTTTACGATTCAGCTTATTAGAAGATACGTGACCGAGTAAAAAATGATGACACACCATAATATATCACGTCTCTATTCTGTTTTAATTTTACCTGGTCATGAAACACCAAATAACCTTAACTAGAATTATTAAACGTTTTTCAAAAAGAATTCGTATACTCGTGGAACATATTTGCTTTTTTAAATAAACTTACAGGAGATGGTTGGTGTTATTTTACGATTCAACGTTAATGTAACGGTACATCACTGAAAGAGAAAACAATGTGACGATATATAAGACATTTTAAAACAAACTTCTCTTTATACACTGATTTTTTTTCTGCTTTACGCAGTCCTTTAGTTAATTTGGTATATAAGCATGTTCTAATGTAGTACATAAAATCCTAATATAACAAGTAGAAATATGATATTTTAATTGTGTTAACTAGTAATCATTGCTTTTAAAGATGTCTAAGTTTAGTATACTTATTTGTTTTATGCATATTTGTTAAGCCTTAACATATATTTGTTTCTGTCTGTAAGTATACATTTTAGAGATAAGGTCGCTTGTATTGTATTATTTGTATCTTCTCGTTCCGCTAGTATTTCGTGTGTACAATAGTGATAAATAAGTAGTACCTACAACAATGTTTTTTTTGTTTTGCTAGTGACGTCAAATCGGCGGCCAGTACTTTTACGATTGAGCTTAGTGGTAATGATACGCTGTATGACACATTGATAAGATAAAGTAATGATATCTAACATTTTGCTATGTCTCTCACATTTTATTTTATTTTTAGTCTATTGAGGGACAATTTATTTTAATAATTTCAACTGAATGTTTATTAAGTCTTATAATCGTATTAGCAAGTAGATATTGCCAATCTGCAAGGGATTTGGCGCGAAAATATACATATATATATATATATATATATATATACGCATTTACATATGTAGGTATAATGTAAGTAGGTATTATCGTAATTGTATCAATATTAGTAAACAAATTTTGAAACTTGATAGTTAGAAAGGTCTCAAAAGTCTGAATGGAATATTCCCTTAAGATTAGTCTCGCCTTTGAGATATGGACACTTAAGAGGATTAGATAAAAAGTTTTTATTACCAAAGACACTACAAGTGGTAAATGATCATAAAATATATTGCTTAGTAGCTGGTAATTAACCGATTATATAAAAACGCATCTTACTCCTGACCTTTAGGATGACCTATCTTCCACGCAGTTCATAAGATCTGAGAATACACTAAAAGCCACTGATGTTATGATTGCTAGAATAAGAATGATGACGATGATAGAGAAGAAGATGAACATCGTCGTGAGCTACGTCCAATCTTCCAAAACATACAGCCTACGACTTTCTTATTCTAGCCATTCTTATTCTTATTTAGCCAATATGCTATGGTTAGCATATTGGCTATTACCGTTTGAAAGAATAATAATCGGCTAAAATTAGGTGCAGCCAATCAGTCGACAAAACCGATGATTGTTAATTAGCTACTTAGCGATTAGCTACGTCAGGAATTAATAAGTTTAGAATGATTAATTGTGTGATGATAAAGTTAATAATATAATTTATCTTTATTAATATTACCTAGAGACAAGAGTTGTAGATTTCATTTCTTTGTCTCGTTGATCACGAATATACTCGGTGACCAGCCCAAGGTGATTTAAAACAAAAGGGAGCGTTGATAGAAGAAGTCGTTACTTTGCGGTATTGCTAAGTTGTTTAATTTGCAATTTCCGCAAAAAAAAGGATTCGTATTATGGGGTGACAAAACAGGAAAAATAGTGCGATATGAATGAATTGGACTACCGGAAGCCAAAATCCCCAAATATATCTATCTCCACACAACGCACACCACTAAACTGTTTTATTAGCACCATATTGTTGGCAGCACCAGACACTACTGAAAACTTTTTTTAGTAGGGTACTTTTGTACTAGGTTTTAGTAGTGTGTGTAACATTACTAAAAACACAGTACATTACAGTTTCCATTTTGTAAAAGTGAATTGAAATTTAAAGGAAACCAATCAACATCATAGAGGTGAAAAATGTTTCTTCCCAGGATTTACATGTCTACGCCTATTTGTAGTGATGAAATATGACGACGTGTATTTCAGATATACCTGGTCTACTTTCATTCCTCGACGGAATAAAGAGAGTTGTTACAAGTTTGACGTGTCTTTCTGTGGCAACATATTTGCACGGAAGGACCGATTTCGCTGCGGATTTTTGTTTTATAGCTGACGTGATCGAGATTGTTCTTAGGTACATTACGAGCTACCTTACTCTCTTGAACGGAACATAGCATTGTCATAATGGCGGAAGTGATAGGGAAGGTGGTCAGGCAAGTTGATGTGTACAGCACTCTAAGACGAGTGGTTTTATTGATAATGACCCATTTAGCATTTGCTCATCTCTTGCAAGCTACCTGGCTTGACAGCAGATGGTCTATTATAAACAGAGGAGACGAAGCAACACGGGAAAAATATCATATCATGTGACAATATTTCGTAATATGTTTACAATACTAGGTATCTCAATTGGTGACGATGTTTAATTATGATATTAATTATCAGTATCAGGTACTTAGATCAATTATCATAATGGAAAAGTGCACACACAAGGTGATTTGTTAACGATCCGTATCTCACGCAACGAACGTCTGATTACATTAAATACGTATAAGAAAGTGAGCACGGGTAAGACTCGTGGCAAAAGCTAATAAGCCAGGCGAATATTTAGCCAGGAAATCGTTTCGTACGGCACGCGCGAAATTTACACTGGAGCGCTTGAAAAATGTACTCTTGACGCAAATGCGTTATCTATTTTGGAGTTCTGCGTCAGAGGATCACTCTTATCTGTATTCTGCAGTCTGGCGGTCATCCTCGGTGATCTTTGTTTATTGGAACCTCTTGTGTCGTTTTAATCTTGAACTTTTATGTATTTTATAAGATAGAAAACAAAGAAGCGTCTCTCTTGGTGGAGACAATCCTCACCTTAGATAACACACTGCACGGCCTCACCGCAGACTGCGGTGAGCGGCGGTGCGGATTGTAATTTGTAACTTTCTATTGAAAAATCTTGAATTACTAAAACCGCACAGTGTAGCATACCGCAGCATCAATTTTGGACGATATTTCTAAGTTGAAATCCACATCCTCGCAGCCCGGAGCGGTATACGACGGTAGTATGTTATCCGCCTTAGACATCATAGATTTTATGACTTGGATCTTAGCCTACATATGCAGGTCTACCGGTTACATTAGCCGCAGGAACGGAACAGGACAATGTCGAGCACTTATAAAGGCAACAGCTAGTACCGATCCAGGTGACTGCACAGCACTTTACAAACATCTACCTATTTTTGGTTTTATTTTAAGGATGTGACGACTCTAACGCCAGTGTATTATGTTGTGTACCACAAATTGAGAATATAGAACTCCTTGCGTACCTAAGTATATCTATTGTCCTTACCTGAATATGACGACAGCGTGTACGAAGAGAAGAGAGAGAAAATAAAAGGCAGAATGTAGGACAAGTCTGTTGGAAGACATTAAAATAAGAATAATTTATCATTTGACTTTAGATCGTCAGTACGTATAATATTATGGACATAATATGAAATATAAACATCAGTCATGTATGACGTATTTCTGTTATGTATAAACAGAATATGTTTCATATTAGTAAGAATGGCTTGCCTACAGAAAAGCCAGGATTTTATTTTTTTGATAATGAAAGGCAAACAAACAGACAGATTTCCTGCTGGTGAGAAATTCACGCCTAGACACCAAAGGTCGTTACCGTCACTAACACCGTGACATCTGACTAGGGGGTAGAGTTTCGCAGCAATTCACCCGGATTGGTACCACCTTACCTATTCCTGTCACCATAACGTCCAATGCTTACCGTTGACGTGTTCCGGTTCGGAGGGTAAGGAAGCCGGTAAACTTACTTTAGCGCACCATTACCACCTTTGGTGTCTCTAGGCGGCGTGAATTTCTTACTATCATTAAATCCGTCTGCTTGTTTGCCTTCCAATATCATAAAAAAAAAACGTTATTATTT
>NJDD01003951.1:27082-47605 GCA_002245505.1 Calephelis nemesis
CCCGTGTTGGTCCGGGCACCTTTGCAGAATAGACCATCTGCCTTTCTTGCCAGGCAGCTCGTAAAAGGCGAGCATAGGCTTATCATCACTAACACCGTGACACCTGACTAGATGGTAGAGTTTCGCAGCGATTCACCCAGATTGGTACCACTGCCTTACCTATTCCTGCCGCCATAATGTCATGACGTGTTCCGGTCCGGAGGGTAAGGTAGCCGGTAAACTTACTTTTGCTCGAGGCCTAACATCTTGACCTCAGGTTGGCAGCGCACCATAAACACCTTTGATGTCTCTAGGCGGTGTGAATTTCTTACCATCAGGAAATCCGCCTGCTTATTTGCCTTCCTATAACATAAAAAAAAAACTCTCGGATAATATCCGAGCGATCTGATCGTGGAATGTCAACCTTGGTCCCCCGGGTACCTACATCCATCCACATTCGCATGCATTTGACTTATCTGCTGTCACAACGTACCAATTAATTTTTTCTAAAAAAATAGCGAAATAAAAATAATCAAAAAAATCCTCATTCGCCAAGTTCGCCAATTCTGTCTTTGCTATGATTCGAACCTCTTATTCTACCCTATTGTGGTGTGCAAATAATTTTCTAAATTAATTAGATTTGTTAAGGTGCCTAATTAAAATCTCTACACTTTTTCAAATAAATAAAAAATACGTAGAAGTCTAAACAAAAAGTAAGAATAAGTTTAAGTGAATAAGATTAAATGAAAGAATTAAAAAATCTCCTTTTTACTGTGTTGAGTTGGGATATGGTTTAGTTTTATTTTTTTATTGTTTTTTTACCTTAAACTACTAACAACAAAAAAAGAGAGGCTGTAAAAGAACATATTTGGACAAAAGCCCAATAGAGTCAAATTGCGGACTAGTATTTATATGACAATGAAAAAGACATAAATTGAATACGTCCATGATAGCGTGAGATAATCATTTTAAAAGAGAATAATCAAACAATTATTTACTGTTGATGTTAGCTATCTTATCCGTTTGACGTCAATTCTATCAGATAATTATAGTTAAAGACAATATAAATACGTCAAATAAAGTCACAACGGAGTTTTAATTTATTTAAAATCACCCAAATCCTTCAAATATTAATCACCAGCTTTTAATCACTCGTAACTTCTACTTTACGGTAGATTAAAATTTTATACAAACTTTTGTCCCACATCCTTAGGAAGTTGATTTTTGATACAAAGTAGCCTATGTGCGAATTTTTTTTAACTGTGGTCTTCATATAATTTTATTACAATCGGTGCGGCGATTTATCCGTGAAAGCCTTACATATAGACAGACTTTCGTATTGATTGTATCAAATATGGATTCAGGTTTTAGGTTGATACTTACTTTTTAAGTATTCAAAGAACTCTTTCTTTTGTTTTCTGTTGTTAATTATTACTTTAGCACTTTAACCTATTCCGAATAAAAATAGATTCTTAAATTAGACTTTACTTGTACGCGTTTATTAGGCCAATTTTTCCGAGACGAATTTTCACCATGTTGAGATGATCCCACATAAATTTTATTAACATCCCAAAAGTACTTTTGATTTATCCATTGCTAGGTCCTAAATGCGAAAATGCTATTCTACGCTGACAAAGTCGCAGGCTAACAACTAGTTCTTAGTAATCTATATAACTTTTAGTTTAAGTTGACGATATCATCATTTTTCGTGCATAAGTTGATACAAATTTTGAAAAGAAACCCTTTACTCTAACCTGCACCTGTACCCTTCGTCGTTGAGAGGAAAAACCACAATCTCAAATCTTGTCTTATCATATATTTATTTTAAAATTTAAATTTTGTGTTTAAAACATTGCTCGCAAAACAAGTGTAGATACTTTTTTTTAAGTGTAGGTAGGTAATTAATGTATCCAAATAAAATTTAAATTATTATTTATAATTATTATGTATACTTAAATAAAATTCAAATTATTTGTTTTATAAACAATACTTAATTAATTAAGCAATACGAATATTGAGTCACATTAAAGATACATTAAGGTATTTTATGTAAAACAATATCAAATATTTAACTACTACATTTACGCGAATGGTAGATTTCCCTATAAACGAAGGGAAATCATTACACGCTCTTTTATTTTTTTAATTATTACAACTGTGGAAGCCAAATACCTACGTCACTTATCATTATTCGAGATACGTACTCATTAGCCGGCTATAGCTGGTTATTATTTTAGAGATAAAAATATTAAAATTCACCTAAGTATAAATTTACCAACTAAACATTTAAAATGTCATAACAGTAGCAAGAACTGTAAATTAATTAAAAAGTGTCTTCTATGTAGCAATTAACTGTAAATTTAAAATACCTGCCTTGAAAAACTGGGATACCTGCTTCCAATTTTTTTAATAATTTTTGATTAAGGGGAAAATATCCCTTTGATAGGATTTAAATTCGTATCCTTTGTCTCTTGTTGGCGAAAAATTATGTTGTTTGCCCCTTTCTGGGGCCGGTTACGGCTACTTTTAGGCCATGCTGCCATGTTTTCCGTAATAATTAGTCTTTATTTCAGTCATTAGTCAATATTTACAAAGTTATGTCAGGGTCTTGAATAAAGCGGTAGCTTCGCCACTCCAGCTCATCTAACGAGATTTGGCGACAGCGAGGAAATACACGAATAATTGTTTGATTGATTTTGAATGATTATTTCATTTGTGCACTTTCACTAGACAAAATAGTACAATATGCCACCAAAATTTACTAATTTCACTCAATACAAACACGAAATTCAATAATTATGAAAAAATTACGACCATCGACATTTACGATGGCGCCAAAACTCCAGTTGTTATATTTTTAATTTATGTCTAAGTGTGGCCAGTATAGTGTTGACAAAATGATCTAGACCATGTGCCTAATACAGTTCATTGGCCAGTGACCGCGTCTTGACTTTTGTTGACCTGTAAATTGTTGAATGCATATCCACGTGATTAGAGATAACGTACCTGTATACTTATTATATTAGTTACAGTATATAGTATATACTTATACAGTATACCTAATTACAGTAAAAAATATTGAATTACACAATTTTTTGAATAAACAACGCTAAACCTATATTTAGGTAGGAAATATACCTAGCTAAAAACCTTCTCAACAACGTTAGCTTTCAAACAAAAAATCCACATTGCAATTGGGCCATCCATTCAAAAGTTATATAGGTATAAATTATATATACCTACCTACTAGGCATATCTTACTTTTAATCAAGATATCTTTAAGAAAGGGGTTCCAGTGGGAGAGTTAAACTCTAATAGGTACGCGGCCATAGCCGAAAGTACCTAACAGCTAGTAGAAATTAAATGCTAAACCGATTGCAATATAATTTTTAACACTTCCCCTTTTTTTATAAACAATTTGAAGAGCATCGCAAACTTTAAAACGTTTTTTGTAAGTACCCATTTACAACATGATACCTACCTAGGTAGCAGGTATGTATGAACAGAATTTGTAGGTCCCATTGGTTTTTTGTTCGTTGGTTTTTTCTTCGTATTAAATAAGCTAAGAAACTAAATCCGCAACTTATAGGTACCTATTAGGTATAAATGTGAACTGCGAAATAGGTAGGTAGGCACTTACATGCCAAAGTACGTCAAAGTGCTTGAACCTACTGTAGGTAACTAGGTACCTATAATTATATCAATCAGAAGTAAGAGGACATTAATTTATTTCGAACTTTCAACGGGGTCTCGCAAGAGAGGTTAGGTTACATACCTAACTACCTACCTGAGTAGGTATGTAACCTAACTGATAGCTTGTGAAACCGTGTGAACGCGTGTGAAACCACGAGTCAACCCACAAGGAAAAATTACCTAATTAGGCATAGTAGGTATAGTTTAACAGCAAAATAAGGAAATACCTACCTACCTACTGAACAAGTGTGCAATGTTGTGGGGGTCTCATAACCATACAGGTATGTAGGTATGTTTGCAAGTCTGTCTGGGATTAGATAAACATTAACCTCCTACGAGTAGGTAGGTAGGTAGGTAGGTATCTCGTGTGATTAGGCTTAGGTAACATATCAATTTAAATAAATAAGAAAACGATTCTACATCAGACCAATAGTGGTGAAAGATAGGTAGGTATCTACCTAACATTAGTTTTTATACGTAGGACACACTAGTGTAAACTTAGGTACCAAAAGGTAGGATTTTTCAGGATTTTAATCTGAGATTTTCTTTATTGTTGCCGTTCTGCAACTGTTTTCCTATCAATCAGCTTCACGATCAAAGGACTGTTAAAAATTTGTTTGTCACTAATACAGAGACTAAGATTACGTGGTAGGTACCACTTTTATATTAATGCCAACATAATTTCAGTGTTCACCATTGTCATGTTCTGGTTCGAAGGAAAAATTAGTCATGCAAAAGGCTTAACCATTCCAGATTCAGATGGGCATACCTACCTTAGTTTGTCACCTTTGGAGTTTGTGTAGTTACAATCAACATGACGCGTAATTGATTAAGACTTACTTTGACTCGGTAGGTATTTAATTTTTTGGTGGCAGAGTAAGTAATTTATAAAATTAAATTTGTCAAAAAAATCGTCTTCTCATAGTTGTGGTGTAAATTAGAAATTGACTTTTAAATCCGTGAGAAAAAATCAGTTAATTATTTAGATTATAGTAATATGCACGCATTGTTATCTGGAAAAAATATCAATTTCAAAACAAATACCGAAAAGGTTAAAGGGAACCTATTTTATCATCACTTACCTCAGTCTTCGTTATTCGATGTCGTGCTAATTTAACAACAGCGAAATTTCCTTTGCCGATGGTCCTTTCTATATCATAAAAACCCACCCTGATGGGTGTTTTTGCAGGACGTTCCCGATCCGCCATCGTCGATTTAGAAATCATAAATTTCGGCAAAAGAATTCACTTCACAATGCAAAATGATCCTGAACCTTATCCAGGGAAGTTCTGACACATCAACATTAACAACACAAAAGATTTTTACTATGTATGAGCCTGATAAACATTAAGACTATGAACATATTTGGCTTTTTACTACAAGATCATTACTTATCTAACAGTGCTTAGAAATGTATCAAAGCTATTGCAGGAGTTCAGTGCCTAAAACAATTATTGTTTTTGTCTTAAGTAGCCTTAACAGTTCACTTTCACTTGGTAATAGTCAAAAATTGCACATTGAGTTATTTACTGTATAAAATTTATTTACAAAATATAGAAAATCGCGCAGAGGCGGCGCGCGTATCGAAACGCTATATTATCATGACGCCGCCGCCTCACCGGCTGTCAACCGAATACTAAACTCTACTCGATAAATGCAAACGAGTCTCGACTCTCGAGAGAGAAGAATCGTCGTGCATGCTATCCGAGTCGAGTGAGCGAGATGCGAGTCGAGTACACTAGAATAGGCCACCATCTACTTTGACGCGGCATGCTCACGGTTTCAGCAGCCATATTGTAAAAGTGTGACGTCATCCACACGTAATGTTCAGAATACGTTTTCCCCTTAAAGGTACGTTGAAATAATGTATGTGATGTTAGTAAAGATGTAGGTATTTAAAAGTAATGATTTTGCAATAGAGAAATAACAACTAGATAATAGGTAAAAATCTGATTCAACTCTGAAAAAAGTATATTAGTAGGTACCAATGTCCTAAATTTATTTGCAAGGGATGAATTTCGATACATATTGGGGAAGTAGATGCCATAATATAACCCACATTCTCAAGAGCGGAAACAGCTAAATACATTAAATCTAAATGATTTACTCTACAGACTAGGTACACTGGATCTTAGAAAGCCTGATATTTTTCCTAAATAGGTAGGTACATATGTAACTTAAATTCGGTAAATAGAAGGTAGTATAGATGCAGTACTGACTAGTAAAAGAAAATACGTAGGTACTTAACACCTTTATTTACACTTTTATAAAATCTATGTAAAGGGTAGCATTTGTATGGTCCAGCAAATTTTTAATTTAAGATAGGGGTATAATAATAGTGCGTTTTAAATAATATCACCAAATTTTATTGTTTACTTCTATGAACTTCATTTAAAATAATCAGTAAATTCATAGATCAAAAGTTTTATGTATCGATTCTGAATACTCTCAAATTTAATTCTAATCCTTTCAATATAACCCTATATATAAAATAAATTGAATCAGCATTTCCCTTTTGCCATCGCATCACGCATATCATAATTTCGCTAATTCTTTTTTTAATGTGTTTGTTATGGCCAGGATAAGGTTCATATAAAATAAATATATTAAATTTATTTTAGTCTTCATAGTTAAGGTCCTGCCTTAACGTCTATCTGATAAGCTAGTACTAATTATTAAAAACACTTTGAACTATCGACAACACATTTTTAAATAAAAAAGTTTTATTTAGAATAACAGTTTCTAAATAAAACTTTTACTACTATAAAACTTTTTTTTCGCTATAATGTTTGTAATTCCCTCGAGATCATTGAATCGCTTGTGATAACGTTTGTGTATAGTGGGGGTACTTAACGAAGTGGTATTTTTAAATCCAAATTTTCAATTTGGTCTTTTGTCTTTGGTGCAACCAAAGATTTTGGTCTTTGTTCAAGCATTATTCCAATAGGTCATTACAGTTCATAAAGATACTGCAACTATTCTAGCATTACTACACTGACTTCTTCCTACATGTATCGTGTTAATAACACAATCCTTACCTACAAATGAAAACACTGTTTAAAACAAGAACGGACTGTTTAAAATAACATAACTAGGTAGGTACCTATAGAATACGAAAACGTGGCAACATGTCCCAAAGGTCTGCCAGCCCCAGAAAGTACTTAATGTATAACTACCTAGGTATATGTCCCCAAAGAGTATATAAATCCTACCTATTAAGAGGCGGATCTTCCATAGATACGAGTATTTATAGCAAACCCGAATTTTGTATGAAGTTTGGCTTAAGTAACACAAGACACTTGACAGACACATGGTGAGAGGGTTATTACCCGTTTAATTTGAAAGTAAGTCTAAAGCAGGGGTGGACAAACTACGGAGATACTAACTAGATTTTATTTAATAAAGGATTGTAAATTAAAATAAAAAAATGCCTCATTTTATCTTTATACTACGTTTTATAATCGCAATATTTACTACTACTTTTAGGTGTTTTAATAAACCGGCCCGCCTCAAGATTAATAATTTACTAGCCCGCCACTTATTTTTTTAACTTTCCGGCCCGCGGTCAAAAGAATTTGCCCACCCCTGGTCTAAAGGCATTCAGATTTAAGGCAACTAGTGTCATATGATTTAGGTAAATAAAAAACATAGCAAACTTAATACTTATATTGACGTGACAACGTCTTAAATTAGGTTGTGGCTCGGAGTCACTCTTGAAAAAGTGTAACGCCCGCTCACGTCTGTTACGGTGAGTCACCGAACGAGAGAGAGGCCCGCGGGACGAGCGAATGCCTTGCGTCTCTCTCCCACATATTCTACCGAGAAAAAGACGTTGATACGTAAAATCTTCGCCCGTAAAACCGACTTTACAGGCAAACATTTTTTGAAGTGAAAACTTCTTTATGCGCGTTGAGCGTTTTGGTAGAGGGTAAAATCCTCGGTTCGCCTCACCGACATGCTAATGATAATAGTATATCTATAGCTATGGAGAGCCAGACTAGCGCACGCGCAGTAGCCTGTGTACACGTATACACTACTAATACATCGACTATTTCTGACTGTATTATGTGCGCGTTGGACGCTTTTATAAATTTCATATAATTTTTGCATATAGTTTTAATTACTCTCAACTTAATAGTTCCGTTTTCACTTCTATCGGCAGTCCCACGACTGCTACTGTTTTTTTTTATATTAATGTTGCGCCAAACTGTATGTCCCTACTTACAACTTTTAGAATAGATATCACACTTTTTATTAGTAACCCTTAATTTTTGCAACCCGGAGTATTTAAAAATAATTTATGTACTTACAAAAACTATTTAAAATCAAAACTTAATTTGATTTAGCGAGTGGTCGCAAAATAATCTTATGGAAAACAACCGGCTTAGGAGCGAGAACATCGAGAACAGAAGAATAATTATCAAAGACACGAAATTAAGATAGAATACTGAATATTACATTACCGTGACCAATAATTCTGCTCAAAACGTCATTATATCTATATTATTATTATAATACGAGGTATCATAAGATACTCATATTAAATAAGTAAATCTCTATTCCATGATAAGATAATATAAAGTAATGAGTCATAAGACATTATCAGCCACGCACGAGTTGTATTTGGCCATTTTTTATAGTAAATAATAGTTTAACAACTAACGAAACCGATTTTATATCCAGCTGAAAAATAAAAAAGAAAAACATTTAATACCTAGAAGTTCAAACAAAATAAATGTGATTAAGAAAAATATTTTGTCGTGTAGAATCGCAATTTGATACGATATTTTATAATAGGATTACTGTTCGTCACATCTAGATCTGTTACATACGGTATTTTTAAAACAATTAAAACTAGCGAAGCGCGTTTTGCGTAAGGGAACTTTATCACGGATAATTTTTGCTTAGCTTTAATCGTTTACGCAGCGCACGTGGTGGAAGCTCTACAAAAAGAATATTTTACAATCAATAGAATATATAAATATCCCTGAAGAAATTACACAAATTGTATGGGTGAGATACTACAAAGTAATACATAGAAATTCTTAAATAAATACTAGGATAAATTTAACATGCAGAGCTAAGGTTAACAAATGCCAAGGTCTAAAAAACAGGCGCCAACCTCATCCAACGAATGCCAGCTCTTGTCGAAACTCAATCTTGAGCTTTGTGGATAATCTGTGCCTTAGGCGCAAACTGTTAAAAGGGTTCTACTATTTAAAAAAAACTAGATGAGGACTAATTAGTAAAGTTAAAGAAGGGTGAAGAAAATTGGATGAAAGTTAGTAGGTAAGGATAGGAATAGATCATTATTTTGGTGATTATGAGCACCGGCCATGAATCTGCCTCGGACCAAGCTTTCGGGTTTGAAAACGATATCTATTCTAAAAATCTTCCAGTACGCCCTGTACACCGGATGTACAACGCGCATAATGCTACCACTCCCACCACTTAAGTCTTGAGTTAAGGCCCCAAGCATAGCTAGTAGACCTGCAGCTAAGGCTGCTCCCCCGCCCCACAAGGTCCTTTGCCTCTCAAGACAAACCGCAAACCGGCCCCTAAGGCACCAAATCCACTCCACGTGAGTTCGAGGCCCACCTCACTCTCATCACCGAGCTAGCAAACGTGACCGACCCGGATGAAGTGTCGGACTTCGCACAAGAACTTAGATAAACGCCACCGGAGATTCACATAATATTCCTAATCGCGAGGCATTCAGCCGTAATAAAATCTATCCGCAGATTTTCCCAATCCCACAATTTAAATGGATAGGACAACCGGGAGTGTAAAACCGTACGCATTGACAATAGCGTCGTTTAACGTATCCGACTTAAATCCGACGTTTGTAAAAACACACAACATAGACATATTTTTAGAACAGGAAACTTATCTAAAACCAAGCAGGTGCGATCCCAAAATCTCCAATTACAACCTTATTAGGAAAGATATATTAGGCGCCACCTTAATTTATCATAAAAGGTGTCTACTGATAGCCTCTCAAGATCCTCCGCAGCTGGAGAACCTAGAGATGTCAGCATGTCAGATGGGTATGACTGGACACGGGAGCATCATACTAGGTTCAGCCTATCACAGCGGAAACAAGCACATATTGGAGAGGGACTTAGAAACCTCTCGTTCCATGATTACTATGAAATATTGCGCTCTAAAGTAAATGTCTTAAGCGAGAAATCACTATTTTTAATACAATAAAAGTAATTTGAAAAAAAGTATAAAAACTAAACTTTATTAAACAGATTCCGAAAAAAGGTATTCAACTTACTTTTAGAGAAAAAATATTATAGTGTCAAAGATTTTCTTGCAGATAAGAATAAAATTACTAACAAAGTATTTCTAATATGATTAATTTAATTGCACAATATTGGGTGCGCAGGAGTTTGTTTCGCCGTTTCTTCTCCTGTCTGGCTAGGTTTGAAAACTGTGGTAGTTTACGGTAGACAGGGATAAGTTATTTTATGTTCTAAAATTGTTTGTATTAATAAATAATCATGTAATCAATACTATAAACAGTGTTTAAATAGTAAGTAAATCATTAAAATAAATAATATAATTAATAACTATTAAAATGTTTGCACACTTTAAGTAGAACTTTGTTAGAACATTTAAAAACGCTTAAATAATTTTGTAATATCGTTGTAACACTCATATTCCGCAAATAAATATTTTTACTTTTTTTCTTTCTTTATTTTCTTTCTTTAGTAGTTCACTCGGAAAAATACATATACGAGCGTCTTATCCTTGGCCGCCTTAAGATGGTTTGTAGCCGAGAAACATCCTATTAATATTATAAATGCGAAAGTTTGTATGTATGGATGTTTGTTACTCTTTCACGCAAAAACTACAAAGCCGATTACGATGAAATTTGGTATGTAGGTAGCTGAAGACCCAGAATAACATCTAGGCTACTTTTTATCGCGGAGTTCCCTCGGGATTGGGACTTACGCGGGTGAAACCGCGGGGCGCAGCTAGTTTGTTAATAGATGAGCAATGTGGTTTTCGGGCAACCAATTCATGTAGAAATCAAGTGGACGACACGTCTCTATACGTATCCCACCGTCGCGTCACGGGGAATAAATTGGCAATATTTTCCGAAGCGCAGCCACTCTCCCGACTGGTGACTGGTCCAGTGAAGTCCACCCGAATGCGATGTTAGCAACCGCGTGTGACTACACACCGGCCGCGAACATGCCCACCAAACTTAGAAGATCCCACCACGTCTTATCGGATCCTCCGGACCCAATAACCGCTGCAAACGCAAACTCCCTCCCAACCCAAACACAAACTCACAAGACAGCACACTACACCGTCGCCGCCGGTCTCGGCTACAAAGATCTCTCTTATGCCTCGCGCCGAGCGACGAAACACTACTCCTCCATCAAGTCCACACAGAAACCAGAACGCAGCACCAAGTCGAGGTACAGTCTCCCGGGAGACAGCCCTTGTTGCTGGCGTTGTAGTGAACAGTCCAATCCATTTAAATAATGGTGTCTCGGGCTGAGCGCTCTGCTCGGCCTAACATAGTCCGGTCAAGTTGTAAAGACTGCGAGGTTAGCAACCTATTAGGCATTTCAAAAAAAAAGGAATTGGAATAGGGTACAAAACAATAGGTTACCACGATTACTCGATCAAAAAGGCGGTCATCTGCTTATTTCGGCTGTTACTTATTACAGAATATTTCCTAATTTTAAAACAGTGTTTGTCAGTTGGGAAGCAGCGGTGGCAAGAGTCTACTTGCTGGTAAAACTCAGGTTCTGAAAAGTGAGAAATTATGGAATGGTGTTTGCCAACAACATGGTCTATAGCAACAGGGCCATATTCACACCCTCTGTTCTAATGGTTGCACTTTTAGCAATTTGATAAATTCTAGTGATATGAAAAGAAAATGTTGATCGTTACTCACGATAAAATTCATTCCGGACACATTCGTGTAATTTGGTTATTCAGATATTCATGAAAATTCAGGGAAGGGGTATAATGTGAAAAAAAATTGAAAAACTGCGAGGAAACAGAAAATCGAATATTCTAAATATTGTAGTTGTCAATATTTAGCGGAAGTATGCTGGGACAGCTAGCCTAACGTCTGTTAAGAGTCCTCTTAGAGGACCAAGTATTAAGTAAGCAAGCCTGAAGCCACAGTTTCTCGTGTTTCAACTAATTATAAAAAGAGTTTCGGTGATTATGTGTGTTTTATTAGATAACTTGCTTCTTTATACCTACGTTAAAAAAAGTTTGATATTTTTTAAGTACTAATTACTAATCATAGTTGTTACGTAAGCTAACTTGTTTAAAAATCGTTTTATTTTCTAGGAATTGGGTAGTTAGGGTCAGATTGCAGGAAATTGTGTTTTCCCATAGATTTAGAATCTTAAATCTACGGTTTTTTCTATTAGAGTTTTTATTGAAATTTTATATTGTTACAAAAACATGTTTATTATGCCGATATTTGAATTACACAGAATGCTAATAGAAATACCTATAAGATTTTGAGAAAATCATTTTTTTGTAGACCTTGACTTCGACATACTCATATTTTTAGTTATTCTGTTTACAAGGTGGTGCAAACTGACCACAGCCATTGTACGTACGAATTTCAAACATAATATGTAAGTTTACCGGTTAATCTGATCTTAAAACCGGAACTTCCGGAAACGGAAATTTTAATTCATTTTAGAACAGGAGAGTTTTGGTGCCATCGTGAATGAAAATGGTCGTATTTTTTCATAATGATTGAATTTCGTGTTTATATTAAGTAAAATTAGTTAATTTTGTTGGGAATTAGTTTAATTTTGTTCAGTGAAAGTGCACAAATGAAATAATCATGAAGAAATTAATGTATCGTGAATTTCCTCGATGCCGCCAAATCTCATAGACGAGCTTGTGTAACGAAACAACCGCTTTACTCAAGACCCAGACATGACTTTGCTAAATAGTAACTGATGACTGAAACAAAGATGAACAAAGAATTAATACGGAAGACTTGAATTCAAAATATATAACAAGAAAATATTTGTTAACACCCCCGACTGGGATAAAATTAAAAAACAACAACAATCATTTTAGAACGAAGTGCAATTTTATCTGTGGACTAGTGAACACTGGACTTTGCTGTCAATTTATTTTAAAATTGGCTTTGGCAACACTTTTCCTTTTTTTGCAATGTGATTGTAGGAAGATTTGTAAAGATCTCGTGAAAATATTAAAAATCCCTGCTAATTATTTTATGAAGTTACTTAGAAATTATTATTTATCTATTTAAAATTAGGTTCTTAAACAATACTATTTGCCAATATAAATTACCAAGATCAAGATGTCGGTAATATTTTACTACGATTTTGACAAGAATCAGAATGTGTTTGTGTAAAACCAGATAAATCTTTTGTGAAATTGTCTTACTTTGAATGTGTAAATAATATAGATAGAATAACGTCATAATGAATCAATACGCTGATGAAAATGTACAAAATATAAAGTGCAGTCAACGTAATGTTAACACTAAAATCAAAAATAAAAAGGCCAAAGAACCTTCAGAAATGACTGACGAAATAAATAATATTAAAGATGATTCTTTGAGTGAATCACTAGTGAATACTCTTCATATTAATAAACACAATAGTAAGTTAACAAATGGTACCAGTGATCATTCTAGTGTTAACAACTCAATTGTATATTCTATTCAAGAAGCAACTCCTAGTGAAGGCGACTGTAATGTAAATATTGTACAATGTAGTGATGTAAATGATAGAGAAACCAGTATCATAGAAAATTCCTTACTAGATCATCCTCAAAAAGAAGAAATCCTTATTATTTCTTACGAATCTGAATTACAAATGCCTGAAATAATGAGACTTATCCAAAAAGATCTATCTGAACCCTACTCTATCTATACATATAGATATTTTATTCATAACTGGCCTAAGTTATGTTTTCTGGCAAGTGATAACGGAAAGTGTATTGGTGCCATTGTTTGTAAATTAGATATGCATCGAAATGTGGTGAAAAGAGGTTATATTGCGATGTTAGCCGTTGATGAAAAATACAGGAAAAGAGGAATAGGATCAAAGCTAGTACAGAAGGCTATTCAGGTAAAATACATTAATAACACAGAGTTATTTATCAATTGTTACTTAATATCGCAGAGAATACTTTAATTTCAATGTAATCCTTGCCAATTGAAAGTCCGCTTGCTATTACACTAGTCTTTGGGACTAAATTTTGTATTTTAATTGTATTTCTTGTCAATGTACACAATCGTAATTGTGAATTCGTGTTTATTATAGGCAAGTCAGACAATTAATAAAATCAAAATCTCAACACATGTTACAAATTGATCTAGCCCAAAAGTGAACAAAATATATTCTTGTATTGTGGGTGTTACCCTATTCACTGTTAGTTTTATTTAATAACACATAAAAGTACTTAATTATATCCTGGAACAAAACAAATTGAATTTAACCCCAAATTAAGCAAATTATATGCTTGCTATACTAGGTGTTAGTCAACAATTCTAATACGTAGAAATACATAAATAGATACCAAAATAAACTTAATAACAACTTAGACCCTGATTGTTCTTCTACATCTGAATGTTCATCACACAATGACTGGGAATCAAACCAACGCCTTGCGGTTGGTCGATGCAGTTAGATAAGTACGCTAGCCACTTGACCAATGAGGTGGTCACCAACATTTAGTTTTTCCATCACACAAATGTTGGCCACTGTTGGAAATCAAACCCGAGTCTCACTGTCAGTATCATTATGAGTATACACTAACCTCTCTACCACTGAGGTGGTCAAAACTTAGTGGTTCTGGGGATAATACATCAAAGCAAACCTTTGTTTACATTTTATGAACTATCTGGCTTAATTGATCTTTTCTACAAGGGGTTCAGTCTAAGGCAAATTTAACAGAAGTCTCACAAGCAACCCAGCTCCTGTCATGATACCTTAAGTCTCATAAAGATAGTGTCTCTTTTCTAATATTAATATCCACTCTATTATACAAAATATTTATTTTCAGGCTATGATAGATGACAATGCTGATGAAGTTGTTCTAGAAACAGAAATCACTAACAAACCAGCACTTAAACTATATGAAAATTTGGGCTTTGTGAGAGACAAACGTTTATTTAGATATTACCTAAATGGGGTTGACGCTTTGCGATTGAAATTATGGCTAAGGTGAAAGATGTAGGTAACTAATGAGAAATTCTCAATGTTGTGTCACAGCTCTGGGGATTGTAGACTCAGGCATATATATAAATACCTACCTACTATTGTACTATTGGTATAACCATAAGCCTGCCATGTGGATTTTAGTCAAATATATCACATATTGTTTGTCTCTGAGTTTTAGTCTTGTGATGTTTTATTTTATTTATGTGTTAAAATTGTTAATGAAAATATTTTCTATAATTACTTTTATATCCTGAATATGGTTTATCCTAACTAAAATACACAACTTTGATGAATGATTTGGTCTTTATTTTACTAATATTACAATATATGTTTATATAAATTTTAGTTTTTATTTGTTTATTGAAATGAAATAAAAATGAAATGAAATTAGACAATTTTGTTATAGAAGTGATACCAGGAAAAATTATTTAGGCCTAGCATAGCTTACTGGTACAATGCTAGTTCAGACTAAATCAAAATAGCAGATGGTAAGAACTACTCCATATCTACAGGAACAAAAGATTGATTGGCGACACATAATGAACATTATGTTGCCAACCTGCAACTCACATGAATAACTGAACATGATCTTTTACAAACACATTTACTGGATACTGATCTTAAGAAGATAGGAGACATAAGGCAAGTTGATAAATATTCCAGCACCCTAAATTAGTTAGTCATTGGCAGTGGAGTTTTCCTCTAGTACACAAAAATATTTAAAAATAAATACACAAAAATACACTGTATGTCTATAACAATATACTCTTATCTTTTTCTTCAGTTTTTCTTTTTTGAAATTAGTGATTAAGCAGTAATATTTAAACAGAAGAATGTATTGATATATTGCTCTGCCCTTATCACGGAACCATATCACAAAACATATTATAGAGGACATAGTTATAGGCATTTTTTTAATTCTCTACCATCTATTTAGTTACTTTGGGGCAAAAATATCAATCCTTACTTTTTTATGAGTATTAGCAGCTAGCTACCTAGCCTATGTTATTCAAAGAAGCAGTGAACTAACACAGGTCATTATTAATGTTATTCATGTTTCCTGTCATTTAAAATTTGAATTCATTCTTTGGTAATTTAGTTGTGAACTCACTAAACTAATTTTAAGTTATATCTGTCTTCTTTCACCGAAAGTAACAGAATGAGTCATTTCTACAGACGTTTAATCTATCACTCGGAAAACAAGGATTAAAAACATCACAATTTGACATGTTCTGACTAATCTGACATGTCTAAAAAATTTCATTTCTTTAGTTTTTGTTTCATTTGAAAAAGATAGCATGTACCTATCTAAAAAAATTTTGTTTAGATTGTGAACAGCAGAATTACCACCACTGTCTTTCTTAATTATATTAGTCATCCTTACATAGCCCAGTTTATGCCAAAGAGCAAAGTAACTGTCCGTAAAGGATAAGAGGTTTCTCTTTGCCAGTTTCCAGAACCTATGGAAACTACTGATATACTAGCCTTAGAAGCTCCCCCTGGTAATTAATTATATTATAAAAAAAATATGGTGGTATCAGTTTCTTTCTTGTCAAGCTAGCCTTTTATCTTTACCCACAACATTGGAAGGGAAACAAGTGTTTTTTGAAATAAAATTGCTGTATGCACTGGTATTGAGAGGTCTTGCATATAAATGTATGGACTGTCTTGGTGAAACAATCGTTATGGTTAAATACTAGTCTGCCTATTTCTGTGACAGCTACAGAAAATTAGGCCTAAAGAATGAAGAGATATTTTTCTGTATTAATTTATTTCATAATATTACAAAGTAAATGTAGCAGAATTAGAAGAAGCTCCATCATAAATGAATGTATTATTGACAGGTTTGTATTGCTTAGTCACTAACTTAATTGCTTCATGAGCAACACAACCACCAAGAAAAGCAGAAACACTATGAATCTCTGCCCCACCATATCTACACATTTCATGGATATGATCGTCTTTAGGAAAAGGTGAACAGGATATGTCACTAAGCAATTTAGAGACACAAGTTTTTAAATGGGCTATGTCACCCTCTGGCTCCCATTCTCCTGGTGCCCGACAGTGCTCTGACCTAAACATGTCAGCTGCCCTTAGTAAAATATAATGTACCATCATTACATCAGGTTCTTCCAAATGTCTTGCTATATATGATGCTACAACATTATCTAACTGATATTCCTTAGCTATGTTAGAACCCTTTACAATGTGTAGGTCATGAACATGTCTACAAAACAATTTGACTTCTGCTTCACTAATGTTATCATAATGAAGTTGAGCTACAATTTCTTTCACTTTCCTATAAACAATGTCTGCTTCCATAGCAGCCTGGGTCCTGTAGATGTTCTGCAATTTGACATAATGGTCTGTAGATGCTGTCATATCTGGTAACACACCTCGAAGTGGCAGTTTACTCTTGCCTTCAGCTTCTATAAATCCTCTCAATGCAGAACACATAATCCAGAATGGTGAGCTTTCTTTTGTTAAATTAGTTGCTGAACTACTGTATATGAGTTCCTGAATTTTAACTGGTAAAAATGTAGGAACTAATGATGTGTTTACAGCTCGAATAGCTTCTTCAAAATTTTCTTCATTTATAGGTACACCATTCTCGTCTTTCCTAATAAATTCTTGAATAATATTTTTGATTTCATTTTTCTCTTTTCTGCTCATTGGCCATCTGTTTTGATTTGTAGTTTGCCACTTTAGGACAGCTTTATATAAAATAATAATCCAAGGAATATGACCATGATCTTTTAGGTCTAATGTATCTAAGTCAAAACTATTTAGGTATTCTAATAAGGCTGGAAAAGGTACATCCAATCGTAAATCTGTCTGCTCATTTTCTGGATGAGTTTCAATTATAGCATGTTCCTTTACTTGTATTCGAAAAGAGCCTAGGAAACCAACAGATTTACAAAGAATTAGAGGTATGTTTATATCCCACAGGTGTTGTGATAGTTCTTTAATTGTCTTCTCACCAATAGAAGTAGCAATGACTACAGTAAATGTTTTAAAAAAATCAGGGTTTTCTTGCAAAATCTGTTCAGGAGGTTCTTGGACTACATGACCTTGTACGGCGGGATTCAACTCCAACAAAAGGCGTAATGTCTCAGATCCTCTATTCTGACCTTTGCTGGAACATTCTAAGAAAAAATTACTGCCTATATCTTCATCACCAACAGTATTATGATCGACTATAGTAACAGCACCTACACCGGGTAGGACAATAGATTTAAGTATTTCCGTGCCAAGTGCGTTAGCATTTATAAGACAAATATGACCTTTTTCAAGAGCTGCTTGTCCATGATCTCCCCAAAGCCTTAGTTGCCGGTCATATTGTTTATGTTTTTCAGTTTGCTCTGGTGATTTAGGTGAAGGTGAAGCCATATTTAAACTTTACGATTGAAATTCGTAAAAACACTAAGAACCTATTACAAATTACGTACTACTCAGATTATTTATCCAAACAATACAGTGTAACTTAAAAAAAGCTAACTTTTTCGTTAGAGGTATTGTAGTCTTTGTTTTTCGTTTCCAAACTAAAAAAATTGGAAACAGAAATCTGTAATCTGTCAGTTGTCAATGACATTTGACAACCGGCTACGTTAATGTCAAAAATTGTCTTCTTTATTTTTTTAATTTTTGGTTTACGCGTTAGCATTTGCCATTAGTCAAGTTTAAATACCAATGAAGATTTACATAACAATACATCAAGTTACCCGGAATGACAAATTCGGGTTTAATACATTTAAAATTAATTATAATCATCACGGAAAGTCTTGCCAGATACGTGTGTAAAGTGGTGGCCTCATTACTTAAATTATTTACTGGTATTTGTAAGCAATGAGTAAATTCACGCTGCACTTCTTCCTGATTATTTCATTCGTGCACTTTGACTAATTTTTTGTTTGTACAAAGTTCTATCAAAATTGACAAATTTGATTAAATTTGTAAAGGTGAAAATTTCTACTGTTTCGCCTATAGCTGCTGCAGCCATTTAAAGCATGTTTTTTACCTTTCTTGTGTACGTCTCGCAGTGTTTAGACGTAACGTGAATGTATCGATTATAGGGTATGATAGATTCATCATCATCATCTCAAGCCTTCTTCAAACACCTTGGTGTAGGCCTCCTTCAACTTTCTCCATTTCTTCCTATCTTGGGCTGTCTGAAGCCAATTTTTGCCCACTATTCTTTTGATGTCATCTGTCCATCGCATCTGGGGTTTTCCTACGGGTCTTTTGTATCCCCACGGTCTCCACTCCAATAGGGTTCTGCAACATGAGTCTGGCTTCCGGGCTATATGGCCTTACGTTCCATCGCCCTTTAGGTAACTATTAGTTTTTGAAGGATTTCCTTGGTGGTCACCCAAGTTTCTGCTCCGTATGTAAGAACTGGTAGGATATTTGTTCTTTTTCCTCAGTGGTAAGGTTTATTTTGAAAGCAAAGTCCATTTTTGTGAAGAAAGCCCAGCCGAGGCGTATTCTCCTACACACTTCTGTACCCTGTTTCTCCTTCACCATTTTGATCTCTTGACCAAGGTAGACATATTGACTAACTAGTTCTAGCGTATTATAGATTACTTTATTCAAATCAGTAATATGATTCTCCTATGAAATGCTCGAACTAAATATATATACAAGGTTAATAACGCTAGTCGGAAGGGGGATTTGAGTGCCATTGTAAGCTACAGGCTTAAACCCAAGCTGTTTGATATCTACTACTGAGAATTATTGTTTCTGATTTTAAAGGTTTCACTAAAGGACCACTTGAATCAGTCAATAAGCTCATTGCACGGAGATCATCATATAAAGAATTGAAGGCGCTCGTCTCGTTCGAAACACTGAAATGACGGTGAATCTGCAAATCATCAGCATACAAATGAAAATTTGAAGAAATTACCGAAGTATAGATATGGGGTGTATATCTATATTTCAGGACCACCAGAGATAAAAAAATGGTTTGAAAAAAGCATTTAAGTACAAAATGCAAAATATTTTCCAGATTCACTATTTCGAATACAAAATACGAAATAGTTTTTCGTATCACATTTCAAATGCTAAAATCAAAATAGATATTTTCAAAATAAAATACCTTTTCTTTTATAAATATGGCTTGTTGTTATTACAGTCTAATTTTTTTTTAATTAAAAAAAGAAGTACTGGAACAATGGGGAGCTACAGCGCCAATTTATCCCTGTAGATGGCGACTCATCGCTGGTACCCTTCGTATAGTCTGTGGTCAATGTTGTTACGACAAATTGTAAGAAAAGTTGGAAGCGTTGGAAGTTTTGCAATAGTTTTTGCTTAAAATTTATAAAGTATGCCGCAGTGTTGTGCATTTTCTTGCAAAAAGAGAGGAGTTCATCGTTTTCCTACAAACCAAAAATATCTACGACTATGGATTCGGGCTATACACCGTAAAAATTGGAAGCCCAGTTCAACGTCCAGGTTATGCGGAGATCATTTTAGAAGTAGCGATTACAATGAGGAAAGTAAATATACTGGTAAGTTATTAACTGTTTCTTAGTGGTTTAATAACTACCCAATATCTAAGGCTTCGATTTGAAGTCAGTAATGTTCGACTTGAGGTACCTTTTACCTTTAAAGTTGTAAACCTGAACACAGTTTTCTAAACGATATGCTGATTTTAGTA